>QAOA01002043.1:328409-350986 GCA_003255065.1 Cercis canadensis | reverse complement strand
TTTCCAGTAGTGTTACCCCTAGGGTTTAGTGGCTGTGCTCCTCTCTTGCCACCCTAGGATTCGATTTTCCCAAATCCACCTCCATAGTCAACCTTAGAACCCTCCAACAGGCCTTTCCCTGGAAACCCGTCGCCATCCTCTGCTGCACGCGCCTACACGAGCTGCTATAGTCTCTGCGCGTGACACCCACGCGCCGCCAGCTTCTTCCGCGCGTGGAGGCGCGTGTCTTCTCCGATCACCGTGAAACTTTCCAGATCTCTCCTCTGGCATATTTCCGACCTTTTCCTGCCCTCACTTTGGTGTTTTCTGACCTAGACAGCATCCTAACAGGTCTGTTCTGCTTTGTAAAAGGTTCGTAACATATCCAAATGGCTTCTTCAGACAAGGAAACTTCTGGTCACCATTCATTTCTTACTTTTTCTTCTACTCCAACTATATGTGCTGAGAAATTAACTGGCTCTGGCAACTATATGACTTGGTCAGCCTCTGTAGAGTTGTGGTTTTTAGGTCAGGGCCATGAGGAACATTTAGTAAAACAAATTAAAGACATCCCTACTAAAGATCAGCCTAAGTGGAAGCAAGCTGATGCTTATCTCTGTAATGTTCTCTGGCAATCTATTGATCGTGCTCTTGTTGGCCAATACCGACCTTATCGTACCTGTTATGAGGTTTGGCAGAAGACCAAGAAACTCTACTCAAACGATATAAATCGTTTGTATATTGTTGTCTCTCAAATGAAAACTCTTAAGAAACAGGATCTGGATATGCAAACTTATCTGGGACAGATCGAGACTCTTCAACAAGAATTTAATGAGATGATGTCATTCTCAATTGATGTCGCTCAACAAGAGGCACATCGTGGCAAATTCTTTATGGTCCTTGCACTTGCTGGTCTGCCTTCTGAATTGGATTCGGTCCGTAATCAAATTCTGGCCAACCCTGGGGTTCCTACTATGGACAAGATATTTGAGTAGTTAATCCGTATTTCCGCACCTACAGGTACCTCTGTTTCGACTAGCTCAGTTGATTCTACTATTCTAGCCTCTCAAGTGAACCATCGAGATGATGGTAAGGGCGGACGTGGTGATCAGCAAGCTCGAAATAGAGATCGCCCCCGATGTACTCATTGTAATAAAATTGGCCATACAGTGGATCGCTGCTTTCTCCTTCATGGTTTCAATAAAATTGGCCATACAGTGGATCGCTACTTTCTCCTTCATGGTTGACCTTCTAAGGTTGCTAATGTTGCACAGTATGGTTCCTCCTCTAGCACTTCATCTGGCACTGTATCCGTCTTTGCTGCTGATTACAATGAGTTCCTCAGATTCCAAGACAACCAGCGGTCCACCTCCATTGCCTCTATTGCTCAGACTGGTAATCCTATTACATGCATCTCTCAGTCCTCCTCTCTTGGACCTTGAGTTCTTGATTCTAGTGCTTCTAATCACTTGTCTGGTAACAAGAATTTATTTTCTCATATCACTTATTCTAATTCATTATCCACTGTTACCTTAGCTAATGGCTCACACACTACAGTCAGAGGCATTGGTCAGGCCACACCCTTGCCCTCCCTATCTTTAAATTCTATTCTCTTTGTGCCTGGGTGTCCATTTAATTTGATTTCTGTTAGCAAATTCACTCAAACCCTCCCTTATTCTGTTACCTTTGTTGCTAATTCGGTTATTGTACAGGAGCGGAACATTGGGAGGATGATTGGAGTCGGACATGAGTCCTGTGGGCTATACTACCTCGCCCCACCACCATCTCCTGTGGCTTGTATTGCTGCTGATTCACCTGAACTTTTTCATCGTCGTTTGGGACATCCTAGCTTACAGAAACTACAGAAGATGGTGTCGAGTCTCTCTAGTGTCTCTTCTTTAGAATGTGAGTCTTGTCAATTAGGCAAACATGTTCGTAGTTCTTTTCCTAGTCGTGTCAACTCAACTTTGGGTTTTCAATATTTTGTTACCTTTGTTGATGATTTTTCCCGATGTACTTGGTTATTTTTAATGAAAAATTATTCAGAACTTTTCTCTATTTTTCAAACCTTTTGCTCAGAAATTAAAACTCAATTTGGAATCACCATTCGCACCTTCCGGAGTGATAATGCCCGAGAATATCATTCTGCTTCATTTCAATCCTTTATGACTTCTTAGGGCATTTTCCATCACTTTTCTTGTGCTCATACTCCTCAATAAAATGGAGTGGCTGAGCGAAAAAATAAACACCTGATTGAGACTGTCTGTACTCTCCTCATTCATAATAATGTTCCACTGCGTTTTTGGGGAGATGCAGTTATTACTGCATGTTATTTGATTAATCGCATGCCATCCTCTGTTTTACAAAATCAGGTGCCTCATTCTCTTTTGTTTCCCAATCAGCCACTCTACTCTCTTTTTCTTCGTGTCTTCGGTTGCACATGTTTTGTTCATGATCTCACTCCAGGTAAAGATAAGTTACATGCAAAATCTCTCAAATGTGTCTTTTTGGGTTATTCCCGTTTGCAAAAAGGTTACCGTTGTTTTTCTCCTGAACTCAAATGATATCTTGTTTCCCCGAAATGTCACATTCTTTGAGACAACCCCTTTCTTTCCTTCTTTAGGGCATCCTAATTGTTCTACTGTTACTCAGGTTCTCCCTATTTCTTGCACTAGTCCTCTTCCACAAATTGTTTCTTCTCATGACTCCACTGGTCCTACAGAGGACTCAGCAGCTCCTTTCCTCACCTACCATCGTCGGCCTCGACCTGAACCTGTTGAGGACCCTACCATTGTGCCACCTGTCACTGGGCCTGTTGAGCACCCACCCATTGTGCCACCCGTCCTTGAGCCTGTTGACAACCCTCCCACCAATGACCTCCCTGCTCCTGCCCCATTGGATTCATCTCCTGCTTCACTTCTCAAGTTCCGATCTCTGACTTGGACCGATCCATTGCTGACCGCAAAGGTATTCGTTCTACTCGCAATCCTTATCCCATTCATAATTTTGTGAGCTATCACCGTTTGTCTCCACAATATTCTGCTTTTGTGTCGTCTTTGTCTCCTGTTTCTATTCCTAAAAATGTAGGTGAAACTCTTTCTGACCTAGGCTGGCATAAGGCAATGATTGATGAGATGACTGCTTTAGACTCTAATAGCACTTGGAATTTGGTGCATCTACCACGTGATCAATCCATTGTTGGTTGTCGTTGGGTTTATACAGTCAAAGTTGGCCTTGATGGCCAAATAGATCGTTTGAAAGCCCGCTTGGTTGCCAAGGGATACACCCAGATCTACGGACTTGATTATGGTGATACCTTCTCTCCAGTTGCCAAGATGGTCTCTGTTCGCCTCTTTCTCTCTATGGCTACCATTCACCACTGGCCCTTTTATCAATTGGATATTAAAAATGCCTTTCTACATGGCGAATTGCAAGAGGAAGTTTATATGGAGCAACCTCTTGGATTTGTTGCTCATGGGGAGTCTAGATTGGTGTGTCGACTTCGCCGATCTCTCTAAGGACTTAAACAATCTCCACGGGCTTGGTTTGAGAGATTTAGTTTAGTTGTCCGACAGTTTGGTATGACTCAGAGTGAGGCTGATCATTCAGTCTTTTACTTTCACTCATCCCCTAACCGATGCATTTACTTGGTTGTCTATATGGATGACATTGTGATTACAGGGAATGATCAAGAAGGCATACAAAAACTCAAGCAACATCTATTCCAGCACTTAGGCAAAAGATTTGAGCAAGTATTTTCTAGGAATAGAAGTTGCTCAATCCGAAAGGGTGTTACCATCTCACAGCGAAAATATGCCAGGATATATTGAAAGAAACAGGTATGTCAAACTGCAAATCTGTGGAGACTCCAATGGATCCAAATGTCAAGCTCCTACCTGATCAGGGGTTATCAGTTCCTAGTAGATATTGGAGACTTGTTGGAAAACTCAACTACCTTACAATGACACGTCTTGATATTGCCTTCCCTATGAGTGTACTTAGTCAATTTCTAAGTGCTCCGTGTGACAGTCATTGGGATGCAGTAGTTCATATTTTAAAATATATCAAGAAGGCACCAGGTAAAGGCCTATTGTATGAAAGTAGAGGACATACTCAGGTGGTTGGATATTCAGATGCTGACTGGGCAGGCTGTCCATACGATAGACTCTCAACCATTGGATATTGTGTATTTGTTGGGGGCAATCTAGTGTCATGGAAGAGCAAGAAACAATTAGTTGTTGCTCTATCCACAGCTGAGGCAGAATGCCGAGCCATGGCTAAGGCAACCTGTGAGCTCATATGGCTGAAACAGTTACTTCAGGAGTTAAAATTCATGAAGATTCAACAGATGAAACTAATATGCGATAACCAAGCAGCTCTCCACATTGCCTCCAATCCAGTCTTCCATGAAAGGACCAAACATATAGAGATTGACTGTCACTTTATTAGACAGAAAATACTTTCAGGGGATATTGCTACTAGCTTTGTTAGATCAAATGATTAGCTAGCAGACATATTCACTAAGTCTCTCAGAGGCCCTCGGGTTAACTACATTTGTAACAAGCTTGAAATATATAATATGTATGCTCCAGCTTGAGGGAGAGTGTTAGAATATTAGCTGTAAATACTGTAGTTATTATAGCATATTTTTAGGCTTGTAATTAGCTTATGATTAGGCCCGTTATTGCTGTACAGTTAATATAAATAATAGATGTGAGAAGCTAGTCTCACAAACTTTTCCACTATTCTCACAGATATATTAGAGATACAAAATAAAACCAGTACTGAAAAGCAATCCCAAGCTTTAAGAGGAAAAATAACATATCTTGAATCAATGTCTGTGCTTCAATTGCAAAAGAAAGCATAGTATGCACTACAAAATACCAGAGAAGAACAGACAGCATGGGGGTTCTAAATAAGGAGGCTAATCTAGGCAAATGGTATTTGATCAACTGATGAAGTAAAATTGAAGAAAGATCCATTCAATTGCAAAAGAAACATTAAAAAAGATATAACCAATTAGTGCACCAAGTAAAGATGAGTATCCACATTTATCATTTGATGATATCCAATTAACACAATGTTTAATACCACTTATAAAGAGGAAGATGAGAATAACACACCATTTAATCCCATCTGTAGTTGCTACTGCAATATCTAAGTTCTGCGCACTAAACACAGGCACCCCATCCACCTTTTTGCCAACACCATTTTGTGATATTGCCTTTAGAAGTTTATTAGCAGCCTTGACCTGTAGAAAAATATTAATAAAATAAATAATAAATAAATAAAGAAGACGGTCAAATAAAAATATATAAAGAATGGAACAAAAAATAATATACCTGCTTCTCATTTGGAACAAACTGAAACAAGTGAGGCTTCTCCTGCATGATACATAGAGAGGAATATTAACAATTAATCACAAAATAAAAGAATAACATAAAAAAGCTAAAAACAAGAAAGTATGAGGACAGCACCTACAGACAGAAACATCCATATATACGCACATACAGAATAAGAACCAATGATTTTCATAACCTTGTTCACAATAATCACAACCAAATTCAACATAAAACAGACACCGTATCAATTTCTAAAGGATCCTAATCTGTGTGACAAGAAGAATTTTTAAGGACATCAAATTCTAATCTATCCAACATAGATTTTCAAAGTGCTAATGGAGAAAAATGAAAAGGAAAAAGAATCAGGGATGATAAAGATAACATAAACAGGAAACAGTATCCTATCAACTATTCATAGAAAAACTAATTGAAAAAGTTAGCAGTACCTTGAAATGCTCATATGCTAGATCAAGACGACAAGCACCCACCACGCCGCTTGGGATATTCAGCCTTTTGACATATGAAACTAAGACCATTAAAGGTCAGTACTCAGTAAGTATGTAAGTAATCACTAATCAGATATCCATCAACCAAACTATATCATACAAAATAAAGAGACTTGGTGTTGAGGGACAGCTGTGGCAAACCCAGAGGGGAGGGGGTTAAACAAAAGAGAAGAATGAATTAAAGTAAAAAATAGGCTTAATTGCAATTTTGGTCCCTCTATTTTAATTACTTGAACGTTTTGGTCCTCCTTCTTTAAAAATGAACTATTGAGTCCCTCTATATTCATAAAATATACAAGTTTAGTCCATTTATCTTTAAGTCAAAATTCTTAGGGTTATTTCAAGGTGTAAAGTTCTCTGATTTATAATCCCACCGTTCAGATTGAATAGCTACGTCTTGTGAATCTCTCAATTAAATTTCAGCTCAATCTAATGGTGAAAAAGTCTAAATTTTGCGGTTAGATGAAAAATTATGATTTTGGTATTTTGGGCTCAGTTCCACCGTTAGATCGAGCTAAAATTTAGTTATGAGGTTCATAAGATGTAGCCCTTCAATCTGAACGATGAGATTATGAATCAAAAAATTTTACACCTTGAAATGAACTTTGGAATTTTGACTTAAAGATAAATGGACTAAAATTGTACATTTTATGAATATAGAGGGATTCAATAGTTCATTTTTAAAGAAGAGGGACCAANGAACTTAGGAATTTTGACTTAAAGATAAATGGACTAAAATTGTACATTTTATGAATATAGAGGGACTCAATAGTTCATTTTTAAAGAAGGGGGACCAAAACGTTCAAGTGGTTAAAATAGGGGGACTAAAACTACAATTAAGCCTAAAAAATATTGTTAAGAAGTGCCAATGATGAGCTCATTGAAAATTGATCTTTCAAATATGAAACCACACAAAGCTCACTATTTCTTTACATGTAAGTAATTAACAATGATTCATGAAGGTGCTTAACAATCAGAAAAATTGTCAGTTAAAAAAAAACAAAAGTGCCGAATAAGTAAACTGAAATTAGTAGAATTAGACACCTTATTAGCCATAAATTGTTCAAGCCCAAGAGGTACATTAAGAGGAAGCTAGTCTGGCCAAAAGTTAACGTAGACTCAACGAAATTTAGACATCAGCAAGACCACAGATCGATCGAGATTTGCAGAGTATCTATAACGAATTTTTTTTTTTAAAAAAAATGAAATTACCCTAGAGGCGGCATGTAAAAAGGTTAAAAGCAGAGTAGTAAAGTTGCAAGAAGATGTAAAGAAAATAAAATAAGGGCAGAAGGTGCTGTAGAGCTAACCTGCATCTCCTAGATCAATAAAAAAGCGAAATACAGGGCCGTTTCTCTCACTCTTGGTGATTGCTGCAAACATTTTTTTCAGCCACTCAGGTGTTCTGCAAATCAAAGAGAATAGTTGAAAAATTATGTGCCAGAAGCATGGTCGGGTATTAGCAGAATTATTTTGATCAGGTTTTGGATATAATTAATCATTTCAATTAAGTCTTTTATGTAGTGAATTCCTTTCAATGTTCAACACTGTATAATCATTGATGACCGGTGGAGTTCCTACTTACAAATTGGTTTTGACAAAGTTTTCAGTAAAGAACCTTGATACAGAAACCATCAAAGGCTTATTATCAGATTCTAATTCTAATTATCAGTCAAAAAGTCTCCTCCTTGGAACAATTCAAGCATATACAATTGGCAATTCATATCCATAATCCCAGAATTGTACAATAACAGCAAACAAACAACAGAACTGTTAAGGCATAGCTATATCCGAAGAAAGACGAACCTTTTTGAGATGAAGGGAATGTCAAAGTGGGTAGAAACGGCCATGAGACCAGTCCCAGAAAGGTCACACATGCTGAAAACCTGACCCACAAAGGCGGGTCCCCCTCTCTTCCCATTGGAATTCAGCCCCGCAATCCTAACCGACGATGGGAACCGCGAGTTGGACTCAGCCGCCGATGAGACACCCTTGATTGCCGAATTGGAAGCGGAGACCGAGTCAGTCTGAGCGGAATCGAGAGCTGAAAACGCAGGGAGCTGCGGTGGTTTGGGAGAGTCGGCGAAAAGGAGAGGGACGCAGATTGTGGACGTGGAGATAGAGGTTGAGGGTTGTAGCAGAGGCGTTGAAGTTGAAGCCTTTGCGGGGTTGAAGAGGGAAACAAAGTTGGAAGCAGTGGATTGGAGGAAGTGGGAGAAGGGGTTAGAATGGTGATGGTGGCTACGGTGCGGTTCAGATGGCAAAGCCATGCACTTTGTGACTAGTGAGCGGTGGAGATGAGCAAGTAACAGACTCACACTGCTTGAGAAACAGAGGAGATCAATTTACATCGACAGCCTAGAGGAACAGGATTTTTTTCCTGAGTGGCTAGGTAGGCGTCAGCACTAAGCATTAATTATTATTTTTCCTTCTTCTTCTTCTAAATGCAATTAGAAAATAAAAAAGAAGCAAAAGAGATATAGTGTGTTTATTATGAAAAAAGTATGTTGCAGAAAATATTTTTCTCTGATTGGTGAAAAAATAATTTTCTGAATTTTTTAGACAATTATTTTTCTTATGGGTTTGAATAAAAAAAATTGTTTAAGATAGTTATTATTAGGCCACATAAATTACAAAAATTATATGTGAGTGATTGGAAAAAGTCAAATTTTTAGGTGAGTAATTACTGAAATCTAAGTTTCTAAATTTTTCTTTTATTGGTTATTTTATGTTTATTAGTTCTCATCAATGAAAATAAATTTAGAAACTTAACTTTCAAAGTCATCCACTTAAAAAATATTTTTTTATTCACACATCTATAATTATTTGTAATTTGTGTTGGCTAACAATAATATTTTATGTTTAGAGTAATAGCTAGTACATTTTTTTTTTTTTGTCTAATCAATGGTCGTAACACTTTCAAGAAAGAAAATTTGACCTTTGAAAATTATTTTCTAGAATAAGTCACTTTTCCTTTTTTAAAAAAAGTATTTAACTTTCCAACAAAAGAATAGAATAAAAGGTTAATTTAGTCATTAAAAAATATATTAAAAATTATTTACGTCCCTTAAAGATATTTTGTATCATTGAGTCTCTAAAAAATTCAAAAATTCAATTAAAATAATTCTTTTCAAAAACTCAAGTGATTATTAAAAAATAACTTTTTATTTACTTTTGAACTTTTAAGAGCACAAGTTATATAAATTTTTTTTTAGGGATTTAAATGATTTTCACTGAATCTCAAGGATTGAAAGGACATTTTACTGAAAAAAGTATTTAACTTCCAACCAAAAAGAAGTATTTAACTAATTTTTTTTTAAAAGAAAATAGAGAAATTTATTGTTTAGGTCAAGGACTTTGCAAAAAAGATCCATTTGTCATTAGTGCCAAAAATACCGAAGTTTGAGGTGGGTATCCTTTTAACTTACATAGTTATCTTTTGGTATCTCTCTCCTAATAGTTATTTGAGTAACCTTTTGACTCTATGTGGGTATCTTATTAATATTATGTAGTTATTCTGCATACAATATGTGATAAATGATCATAGTATGTAAGTATCCAATGAAAATAATCACAAGACTAAAACAGATAATTCATTGTTCATATGGAAGAACCAATCTGAAATTCATGTGTATAAAGAATTAATGAATCTTTTTTACATATGATCCAAACAATAATTCTCTCAAACAAAATATTTCACATGTTTAAGAGCGAATAAGGATCAGGCCATTTGATTAGACAAATTCTGATATCATGTTAAAGAGTATGTTGAAATAAAATTTCAAATAATTCAATGAAAACCATCGAATAGTTGTGTTATCTTCAAAAAAATTAACATTAGGCTTAAGAATTTGAATGTCAAACACATAATATAAATTATCAACAATTTTGACATGGAAATGCGCAACTAAGGCGTAATGAAGACCACCTGTCATGCATTGAACATTACCCCCAATCGTCGTCATATAAAGGCATGCAAACTACACCATGATTCTGAAGTTCCATGCCCAGAATCAGCATTACATTATCTGAGGAACTGTCATAATAAAGCACCCAAAAAATTTTACTCTAGTGATTACACTGTTTAACGCATACACTTCATCAATGATACTCGAAACATGATGAGTTATGAGAGGATAAAAACACATCTTGGGCTTCTCAATTGCAACAATTTCAGGAGAAGGATGAGCTGTTTGGTTGCTGGCTTGTTGCAACGATCTACTGGATATCCTCATAACTGAAACGACTCCAATGAGACTCTCTCATGTGCAAACCATGTTCCCCTGATGTCAGTGTCTTCACTCTATATCCTAACAGTTTGTAATACATGGGCACAAAAGTTACAGTACACCTGTGACTTACAATGAAGAAGAATGTCAAGCTTACAGTTAATTATCTGCTCTTATTTCAGCTTTCTCAGTTGCTACTTCTACACAGGCTGGTTCCTTTTTCTCATATAAATCATCTGATGTTTGTTCAGGTTCCTCATCTACGACATTGCAATCCTGTTTGAATGCCTCATTAATTACATTAGAAGTATGTTCATGTCCCTCATTCTTGTTTACATTTGAAATTTCTCCCACATCTTCATGCTTTTCTGTGTCTTCGGTGACTTGAGCAGAATCATCTTGATGTTTTACTCTGATTCTAACACGCTTTCCTCTGATGTATCTAAATACCCATTCAGGTGGTGGATATTTTCTGTTTAATTTTTCGTATTTGTCTGGCATACCCAGCTCCTGGAAGACATTTCCAACCATTGAAACAACCGGCATACTAGGATGGACACCAAGTTCCTCCATGTCCGCAAATACCTACAGAAGAAATGAAGTAAATATTCATGATGTCCAAAGTTTTTAAGTATAAATCTCTATCTAATCTTACAAATGAAGAAGAATGTTAAAGGAATTTCAAGTTCAAGTGGACAGACCAAGTGCACCCAAAGATACGCATGCGTGGTGTCCTTTATTTTGTTTTATACTCTAATTCATGGTAATACTACAATCAGAAAGTCATAATGATCAACAGTTGATCTTTTCATTGACTTAGGATGACTGAGATTTAATAGAAATTCTATGTATATGAAAAGCTAAGATCTAGTTTCCTGTTTCAACCCCCTCTCTTAATAGGGAAGAGAAGGGGGAGGGGGTGTTTACTATGGACCTGAAATGAAGAGTCTAATAAAAGATTCTGCAAGCAACCATTGTCATCCAAGGGAAATACCAAACTATCCAAGACATCCTTGGGGTCTTAAACCCAGAAGTCTTAAATGTCCTGTTTTAGACCATCAGTGGCCAATCATGAATCTTCATAAATAATGCAATTTTGAAGGACAGTGCCTTAAATATCATATCAATCAATTTGGGGACTTGCCATTAATCTGATATAAGAATGGAAGATAAAGGAACAGCTTTAAGTTCTCCAGAGCATGGAAATTAACTAATTGTTCACTAGGTTCCACTGGTTTTGATGGGTGTCCTAAAGTGATTATGTAAATCTCAAAGTTCAGGTCCACCAATCAGAGAACCCCACTAGAGTTCAATGAAATTCAAAAGGAAAGCTTTAAAGAGGTGGCCTCATTCTCTTCCCAGACAAGTACTTTGTTATTGTTCTTATAAACTTAATAGTGAAATGTAAAGAAAATAGTGGAAGGAATCTGATGATATTTGGGTAAAGTTTAGAGCAAGACTCCACCAAAAGACTTGAAGAAGCAAGTGGATGATGTCAATGACATCACAATAGCAACTATAAGAAAACCTCATCAAATAAGAGCACTGAGAAAAGTAACGCAACTAAAACCACTTCTAGAAATACACCTTATTATCAGATCATATTTAAAAAAGAAAAAATAGTTTGAATTGAAAAAAAAATCACAAATATCCATACCTCAAGAACCTTTTGATGCTTGCCCTTCTTATGGTAGATAGAAATAATTTTATCAAAGAATCTACGAGGCATGCTTTCCATGTTCTGCATTAATAACTTCGTCCAAAGCTCTTCAGCTTCATCAAGTCTGTCATCTTCAGCTAAAGCATTAATTAATGTGAAATAGCTTCCCATTGTCCTTCCTTGACCTTTGCTTAACATCCATTTTGTTACCTGCAATGCCATATGAAATTTGCTTAAATGAAAATCACTTCTGAAGATAGCCACAGATGGAATAGAAAGCCCACATAATCCATTAGAGAAATACAGAAACAATTACAAAGAAAATAAAAATTCAGAAGATTAAGTTTGGACCCAAGACTACAATTTTAGAGCCAAAGATACCCACTTGGTCTATACACGCCTTTTGACATAAAAGAAAGATAAAAATAAATAAAGAAGCAAACAGTTCTGTTAACTAAAATACCTGTATTATCCTCTTCCATTCCTGTTGTTCTTCAAGAGTCTTCAGGGCCTTCTTTACTGTAATCAAAGGGAACTCTAATTCCCAAGCAACAAAGGAATCAAGAGCCCCATAAACTTCCTCTTTGACATTTGACAGTTCCTTAATCTATAAAAGACCTCAGAGGAGTTAATTTTTCCAGGAATGCAACACTGTCCAGCAACTCTATGAATGCTCAATGTAAGAAAATTAAACTTTGAACATTCTGTCTAAAATGAAAGTGCAACCGTCACAATTATCCGATGAAAAAACATAATTGGAGCTTAAATTACTAGATCAATGAAAGAAATGAGTACATTGAAGCAAGGGAGAGCTTACATTCTTAACAAGCTTTGCAGCCTTGGAAATGGTCCCAATTCTTCTTTTGGTTTTCCACACTCGGGGATATCTAGGTCTTGGACCTTTTGCAGCACATACCTGATAACAAGAAAAAGGGCATAATGGCCAGGCACTGTTTCATTGCATGGAGCTAAAATGCTTATATTGTTAACCAATTCTGCCCTAAAATAGAGAAATTTAAGTTAACCAAAGGAAGATTCCAAAACAGAGAAAAAGGAAAAGGTGAGAAACACAGGTAATTTTTCACATAAATGTAGAGTCAGGATCTTACCACAGCCCTTCCTGTACTTGTTGGAATTTTAAAAGCTACAAATGTTTTAGCAACAAATAGTGGAGAGTCTTTCAGTGCAAGCATCCTGAGAGACTAAAAAATAAAACACAATAAAACATAGTAAGCACATAAACAGTGTAAGACTTGCACATATTACAGGCATAAGAGTTATTATCAGCATCACAGAAGTACTCCTCTTGATCCCAAAACTATCATTAAGGCAATTCTGCTTTTGTGGGCAAGAAAATACCTTCAAAATGTCTATGAAAATGATACACATCATGTACCCCTAAACAATATGTTTTACAACTCAAAAAGCATGTTTCGATACAGGGAAAAACCGAGGTTGTGTGTTCAAATGCAACTAAAGTAGAAAGCAAGAAACTGTTGCTCCGGGTAAAACCACGGTTTTGACATTAAACTAACCACACTAACAGTCTCCAACAGAAACGAATCTTATCACGATAGCAGGGGAAGCTTAACACAGTAAGAGATTCAATCCAAAAGACCAAATTTTCACATTCCTATATATTGGGTATCTGAATTGATAACAGTTTTTTTTCTGATAAAAATCTGAATTGATGATTAACCAGCTAACAGATACAATGAATTGAATGAAGCACCTCAAATGTCCATATAGTGTGAATACTAATACTATAACAAGAAAAATTCTTCATTTTTTTCATCTAATCATTCTACAATGACAACCATTCTGATAGCTTAATCACAGAGCGCAATTGGTGAGGGAAAAAAAAAAAAGAGTAACAAAATTCAAGACTGAAATGTAAAAACTCACCGCCATCAAACTCGACGCTCAAATTTTCAGCTCTTACTAGTTTCTACCATTTCTAAGCAAACCAAACAGAGAGAACGTTACCAGCTCCGAGTTGCAGAAACGGAGAGTGAAGCAAGCAGCTTTAGCTCTTACCTGTTTCCAGTTCCACCATTCGTATAGATTTTTTAAATTTTCTTACTTTATTATTTTTCACTCTCAATCCATCTTCCTATTCGATAAAACGACTACGTTTGATTATGTTTGGATTAAATTGTCCACTCAGACTGAGACACGTGCCCTGTCGTAGAAAATTTAACATTTGCTGCCGCATTTGACCAGTCCCGTACTCAGCCAAAGAGCACCTCATCCTCGCGCACTGTTGAATAGAGACAGCGCAAGAATGCTTGTGGATCTGCTAAAGTGAAGGAGACGATGATAATTATCGAGTCAGCCATGGCCGTTCGATTCCCCGCCGGCGCCAACGTGCGCCCCTCCACTGGCGTACCCTGTAATTTCTCTCTAAACCATTTTCTTGCTTACTTTTTCAGAGGCTCTCATTCCATTGCTTTAGTGATCTTCTTATGCTTTCAGAGCTTCCATGATTGCATTTGAAGTTTGCTTGTATAGCTTAGATAATCTTGAATAGGACAGCATGTGCAATGTTTTAGTCCCCATTATAGATTTCCTGCATTTTCTCAGCGGCCAAAGGATTATAGTGATTGTGCATTCTCTGACACATTTCTTATGTGTTGGTTACTGTTTAATGTGGAGCACAGATGACATGAACGGACTGGTCCATTTACCCTCGTGCCGCCTTGCTTATACCTCCAGTTTTGACATGCCAAGGTACTTGGGCCTCACTTTGATTTGGTTGTTATGACTTGTGATCCTGAGAGTATGTTCAGATGGAGTTGAAGTTTTTAATCTTGGAACATGCAAAGTTTTAAATGATTAAGTAGTAAAAAACGGTGAGTAGTCGAGTTTCTGATGAAATAAGCATAACTGCCACTTCATCATGCCTATAATAGGAATGCATAAATGGGGAAGCATCTTTGAAGGCTTAAGAAAGAAAATCGAAACAACTTAATATGAGTTTTTGGTATTTTAAGTCTATGGGTTCTGAAAAATCTCTGCCTCAATATGTGTTTCCAAATGCAATTCACACACTAAATTTCAGTTTGATACCCGTGAATGTAAAGGAAGACAAGATATATTTTTAATATCTGGGGATATGTAAATGGAGATGAGACCAATGACCTTCTCGGACGAACCATAGTTATTGGAGCATTTAGTAGAACTAATATGTGCACGTCTTTAATCAATGTTGAATACCTGTTCCCGTCCTTTAAAGCAGCATGATTTCAGAGTTTTGTTGTCTCTCTCTAACCTGAAACGGTACCTGAGAATGTCTTGATGAATTTGCAACATGTATAATTTCGTAGTTTTTTCTTTACTCTGTGATCTGTTTGGCCACCTGCTTGCTTTTATAGCATCATAAAACATTAAGAAGAAGAAAAATAATCATGAAAGTAAATGCACAGGGGTAGGTTTCAAAATTCCATTGGCACTCCCTTCACAAGACGGAGCAAACTTGTAAACTATAGAATTCGAGCATCAGCAGAGCATCTGGGCTCAGCTCAGGATCCTGCAAAGCAAAATGAGAAGTCATCTTACCATCCATTTGAGGAACTCACTGAGTCAATATCAGAGAATAGTGGAGATGCTAGACTTACAGCAGAAGAAACAAGTAGAACCATAATTCAGGTATTAAATCGTATTAACTTTTCTTTCACTTAAAAAGGAAATTGAAAGAGAAGGCAAGGCTTTATTAGTGGAGCTATCTTTTCATTCAAGTTATAGATTTGAGTCCATCAACCTGGAATTTACCTTGAAAAATAAGCCAAAAATACCTTTATACTTCATTATATTAAATGCTGTAACTATGAATGAAGTTGGTGGGTTTTACTCATTTGTAAATTGTAATCCTAAATTTTAATAGATTCATGGACCCGGCCATTTATCTTAATGAGATTTAGATTAAGCCCAAGATGAAATTGAAGCAAGCCTTTATCAAGTAGCTTTCTCATTGTCATCTGTACTGCTAAGAATGCATGGCTTATGATGATTTTGTTGTTTCACTTCCAGCTCAACAGCAAAGGAACTGTGATGTTCTCAAGTCTGATCAATGATGAAGTTCATGAAAATATTATTTGGCCAGATTTGCCTTATTTGACTGATGAGAGTGGAAGTAAGTGAAGGCAAGAAGTTAATTGTATATGTATAAATTTTCTTGTGACTGGGAACCACCATTCACCAAATTAAATGCTATTTGTTTTGCAGATATATACTTTCAAGTGAAGAACGGTGAAGATGTTTTGCAGTCCCTAACTTCAGAAAATAACTTTGTGGTATGGACTGTATTTCTAACTTTCTAGATAATGAGTGCATTTGGATAGAGAAGCTTCCTTTAAAAAAGCACTTCACTTTAAAAAAAATAAAATTTTCTTTTATGTGTTTGGATGAGCTTCTCAACGTTTTAAAGCACTTTATCAAGAAAAAATTGTGGGTGTTAGAGGGGCATAGGAATGGAGCTTCTAGATCTGCTTAAAAAATTACTTTTTTGCTTTTTTAAATGCTTCTTTATCCAAATTTACCCAATACCTAATCATATCTTTTTACAAATGCACCTGTAAGTATGCTTAACTTAAGCCCTTCTCCTGAAACCAGAGTTTTCAGAATCTAGTCATTTTGCCTTGGGCACAATCTCTCTCTCTCTCTCTCTCTTTTTTGGTGTTGTTTTCTTTTTTCTTTCATTGAGTGGGAGCATTCAACTGTTTTACTGTACTTGGTATATGTGTTTGTTGATTATATGGTTAGATATTCACGCCTGGTTTTGGTCCCAAGTAGTGGGTGTTAGCTTGCATTTGATGAGCCTGAGGTTCAGGTCTTACGGAGGATTTCAAAAGGACAAAAAGAAAAATGGAAAAATTGGTTCCTTTTAAGTCTTCATAAATCGTTTCACAGTAACAATTTTGACATCTATGTCTGAAAGGAAACTCACTCTACTAAGATTTAATGGCCCAATTCTTTTTAAGGCATTTAATTTACAAAAGTCAGAAATGTTGCTTAGGTTTGTTGGTGGTACATTCTGCTGTCATCAAGTATTTGGGTTTCAACACTCATTTTATATCTCACTATTTGGTTTATCATGTTTCATCATACTATTTGAAGTATAGACAATCATGCCTAGTACATGATTGTTGGCATCAAAATACCATTTAGCTTGGTCTTTCATGAGTACATTCATATATTTGTTTTCACATAAATCAGAAACCTTCAATAACTCTCTTGTAAATCTTCCAATTTATTTAGTCTTTCTTAGGTTTGCAAAACTACATTCATCATTCATTTCCTATTCTTTCTTTTACGAATCTCATGTCTATGTTTATACTTTGCATTGCTTGCCATGTATTTAAAATTTGGTTTTGGCTTGTTGGATTCTTTATGTTGTAGCAAGTCATTGTTGGTGTGGATACCATGGAAATGATTTCCGAGATGGACTTATCAGGTCCTTCAGAAATTGATTTTGGGATTGAAGAACTTGATGATCAAGATAGTGATGATCTAGATGACAATGATGAAGAGGAAGAAGATGAAGATGAGAGTGATGATTATGATTCGGTCTGAATTTCATTTGTTTTGCTTTAAATGTAATTCTGATGCTTGGATAACTGTAAACATCATAGCTATAAACATTATGCGTTATGTTTTAGATTCTTTTTTGCAGGACTGGGTAGCTGTTATTTCAGATGAGGATGAGGAAGATGATGCTGATGAATCACTTGCAGACTGGGCAAAGTTGGACACTATGCGTTCTTCTCATCCAATGTATTTTGCCAAAAAGTTGGCTGAGGTAATTATTAATGGTAAAACCTTTTAAGATGATCATGCTTGTAAAATTATTCATGGCTTCTTTGTTTGGTAGATTATGGCACAAAAGCTTGAACCTCTAACATCGTGCAAACTACTCAAAGCCCTCACCACTAGACCACACCTAGTGGCTTATTATTCGTGGCTTCTAGTTACTTGCTTGTAGCATTATCCTTTGCAATTTTACCTTGTTTTGTGGTAGTCCACTAATTTATTTATGTTTTTATTATTTAGATTGCATCAGATGTTCCAGTTGATTGGATGGAACAGCCTCCATCTACTCTAGCCATCCAAGGCGTTATAAGGCCTGCCTTTATTGAAGAACATTCTGTCATACAGAAGCATCTATCTGGCAGTCAGTCCAGTAATACTGACATAAGTAAATCCAAAGAAAATAAAGAAGATCTTCGTGTGATTAATGGTCATGTGCATAATTCAGGATCATCTAGGGATAATGCAGCACAGGTTGAGAATACTGAGAACAGTGAGATTCCAGTTAATGAGACTTCATTTTACAAACTGGAGATGACTAAGATTCAGCTGTTTTCGGCACATGGACATCCGGTATGTTTGCTGACTACTTGTGTATATGTATTTCTCAGATTGTTGCTTGTCAAGTTGTTTAGAACAAAAGATATGTAACTTGGACATACATTGAATCATGCACTTTTGTTTATAGTCACTGATAATGTTGTCTGTCTTAGCTATTTGTTAATTTCTTAGTTGGTTCCTGTTCAGTTATTTAAGTGATAACTGACATAAAATGTGGCTTCTTCCCTTCTATTTTTTAGTCTATTGGAGGCACTAAAACAGGGCCGGGGGGCTAGTCTATCCCTTCCCCATAAATCCCTCCCTACTCTGGCTATCTGCACCACCAACAGTTCATTCCATCAAACTGCATACCTTCTGATCAAGATAGAAGTATATTGATTAGTGAGTTTGTTCCCCCAGTACCATAGGGTAAACTTATTACATACTAATTTCTGTAACTTTTATTTTAAATCATATTGGTTAAATGCATAACAACACTGAAATAATTTGTTTGGAGGAGCCTTAATAAGTTGAAAATAATGATTTATTTACTGGGCTACAGTAATAAGAAAGGTATAAACTGCATAGCTAGGGTTAAAAATGCATAATTTGATACCATTTTACTTTTATGTGTTGAAGTATTTGTTACTTGGACCTGTCTTTCATTTTGCTTGCCTGAAAACAAAAGGGAAAAACAAATTGCTTATTTTGATTCTTGCAGACTTTTGTTGAAGTAGAAGACTACATGAAGGCTCAACCTGATGCTATTGCACACACAGTTTCCAAAATCATCTCTCGTTTGAAAGCTGGTGGAGAAAAGACCATACAAGCCCTCAAGTCTCTCTGTTGGAGATGTAAGGGTGTTCAAGTGGAGGTAATACACAAACTCTTGCAATAATTTCTCTCATTGTTTCATACCGCACTCAAGTAGTTGGTATATATTTTTTCCTGTGCCTGGAATTGAGCGATTGATACTTGAAGTGATCCTTTTCCATTCTACCAAAACGGCAAAACTAGTCCAATCTCTAGTGCATTTCAAACTACTGAAGCTGTTAGTATCAGCAATGTTGGTAGCACATGTAGAGACAGCTTCTTAAATGACAAGTCCTGAACTATATGCATATTCATTTGTCATATGAATATGTAAATGATTATATACGATCTATGAAATTCATTACCTTCCTTATCATCTGTGCCACTTTCCTGAGAGCGCTTTTTTTTTTCTTTTTTTTTTTTTTCCGGGTGTGAGGGGAGCCACTTAACCATATGTGCATGTTAGCATATTGTTGCTGTTGACCTTTGGTTACAATTTATTGCAGGAGGTGCAAATTATCAGTGTGGATTCGCTTGGTTTTGACCTAAGGGTTTGTTCAGGAACTCAAGTCCAGACGCTGCGATTTGCATTTAAGAAAAGGGTACTTTTTTTTTTTTTCAAACCACAAGTGCTAATATTTCGCATTTACACCTTCTGCTATTTAGTGTGCCATGCATCCTACCTCCGAACACCTACAAAGTCAACTCAGGTGACCTTATACTATAAATGGTGTCCAATTTACTATCAAATAGCAATGTGGGCTTCTGAAAACATTTCCCATGATTGTAAAGCAGTCCTATACAGGTATATATTTCGTTGCCAGTTGTCCTTTACATATATTTAATTACATTTGCAGGCCACGTCAGAGTACAGTGCTGAGAGACAACTCAATGATTTACTATTTCCAAGAATTCACCAAAAGGTGCAAACATTGAAGCAAACACATCAAAATGAATTCTAAAAACTTGGAAGTCTGCATGGTTTGTTGTACCCCTTTGGCCTACGAATGTATAGTGAGAAGAAGGAAAGAAAGCCCTGCAGACTCCAATCAGATTATGTAATTGTTATTGCATTTAGTTGGTAATGGAAAGTGGTTTTTTTCTTCGTTCTTGGTTGCTTTCTATACTTAACCTTCTAGCTAACTGATCTAATGTCTGCAAGTGCAATTAACAAGGGGCATTAACTATGAAGAGCAGATAAATATATGCCTCGCATTGAAGCTTACATATTAGGGAGAAACTCTTGCATATACTAGGTGCACCACTTCAATTTTGAACCAAACTAATTGGTGTAACCGTGTAAGGCTGCTAAGTCACTTTTTAGCTGGTTAACTCCGGTTGTCATTTACACAGTTTATTTCCTGTTCCTTTTCTTGATGGGTTTCTTGTCATCAACGGATGAGTTGTATTATAAATTTAGGTTTAAATGTATTACAAGTTTTTGAAGGAATTTTGAATTAAGTTCTTATAATTATTTTTTTTTTCCCTCTTTTAGGGTTTTTATAATTTTTTTTTAATTGGGTCTATGTCATCATTTTCAATTATAACTTCATCAGTTTAATACTCATATAACAAATATATTTTCTATGTGACAATAAAAGGAATTGACGTAGAGTCAAAGTGACACAAAAATTGAGTTTTATCTGTTGCTCCTCATCCTAATTTCCATCAATTTAGGAAAGACTGAGTCACATGTCTTACATGTGCATTTAATGGATGACAATTTGTGTGTCACTTTAGTGTTACATAAGCTTCATTTATTGCCACATGAAAAAGTTGTTTATTATGTCAGCATTAAATTGATGGAGTTATAACTTGGGGTGATGATAGAAATCTAATTAAAAAAAATTCAAACTATAAGAATCTCAAAAAAAAAAAAAAAAAAGATATGATTCAAAATTCTCATTCAAATTATAATAACTTACAGTACATTTAAACCATAAATTTATGAGTAAATTCATTTTTCTTTGGTCTATCGAAATTGGGACTATATTTTTAACATATAAACTTGATTGCGAGACTCGAAGGTATTTAAAAGTAGGAAAATGATACTCTTATAATATTTTTAGTTTTTTATACAAGTGTTCACACCTGTTGAAGTGTATGTATAGCTCAGATGTGATAGGGGAAACAAATATTAAATGGGCTAAGTGCAAACAGATTGTTAAATTTGAATACTATATGGGTGTAAGAATGATGTTAAAAATAATACATTGTAATGTGAACTATCTCTGGCAAAAAAAAAAAAAAAATAGTTTTATACTGAAAATGGATCAAATTAACCCTCTTATTAATACAAACGCCACAGATTTTATTCCCCTTTAGCAAGAAGCGCAGTGATTAAAGATAGCACTTAGCTGCTAGTGTACGTCTCATACACCAACTGAGCTGCAAGCAGATCCACAAGAGCAGAACCTACAGACTTGAAAACCGTTATTTGGTCCGAATTGTTTCTCCCAAGCTTGTCTCCTGTAATCAACTCCACCAAATTTCCTCCAATGTCATCTCTCTTGATCACTTCTCTCTCAAAAGCACCCACTAGCTCTCCTGCTTCCACCATTGCAGCCTCATTGTCCACAAACACTCTTCCTCTCCTTATAGCCTCATCATCACATTCCTTCATCGAATGCTTGAACGAACCCACCAAATCCAAATGAGCTCCACCCTTCAACTTGTAGCCCTTCACAAGCGGTGTCTCCGAATTCGTTGCACAACTCACAATATCCCCAATTCCAACAATTTCATCCAAACACGCTTTACCCTCGAAGCTCACCCCTTCAAATTCATCACTTTTTTGCAGTTTCTCGGCCAAAGTTGTCGCCTTTTCCACTGTTCGATTCCAGATTATAACTTTTCTCAAACTGGGTCTCGCCGAAAGATGAGCTCTGATCAAATGGGGTGCCATAGCACCGGCACCGATCATTACAAGGACTTGACTATCAACTCTGGCCAGATACTTGGACGCTAACCCAGAAACGCACGAGGTTCGATAAAGGGTCAATTCAGTGGCATCCATGAAGGCCAGAGTTTGCCCTGTTGTGGAACTGAAGAGCACATAACTTCCCTGCACACCTGGTAAGTTTGATGCAGAGTTTTGAGGGAAATAAGTCACAAGCTTGACGCCTATGTAGGGGAAAGAAAGGGAAGAGGACCAAGAGGGCATGAGGAGGAGAGAGGAAGAAGGAGATACAGCATAGTTTTGACGAATTGGGGATTGGATCAAGGTTGAGACTTTGGGGAGAGTAGATTCAAAGTGATTAATTAGAGTTTGATGTGTGAGGATAGAGAATAAGCTCTCGGTGGATATGAAGACTGGAGAAGAGATAGTGGTGGTGTTGATCTGGTTTTTGTTTGTTTTGCTGATTGTCTCATCGTTAGCTAAGTTGGGAGTGGAGGCCATTGATGAGAGGAATGTGCAAGTTTTTGGGAAGATGGTGGTGCAGACTTGATGGCTCACAATCACTTGATCATCGATATGGACTTCTTCGGTTCTTCCTATGAAATCTTGCCAGCCCAACTTAAAAAGGAATATTTTCCACGAGTCTCACCTGAAAGTGATGCTTTGGAAGAATACTAAAAAACTCAAGATGACTAAAAGAGTCTTAAAAATTTTGTAAGATCCAATAATTACGGTTAATTTACTAAAATAATACAAAACAAATAAATAAATACATAAAATAGTTACTGTTAAAAATATTTATAA
>QAOA01002043.1:273616-326943 GCA_003255065.1 Cercis canadensis | reverse complement strand
AAAAAAAAATTAGCCAAAGCTCAAAAATTTAGAGGTAGATTCACGTACCGTGAGACAAATGCTTTGAAAGTGAGGAAATCCTCCAGATAAGTTCCAAGAGAAAAGCTACCGCTGATGGAGCCGAGGAAATGCGGAGAATCCTTCCAAGAGAATACCAATTACCGAAGCCAATGTCTCGGACAAAACAAAAGCTTAGAGAGAGAAAGAAAGAGGAGGAGGAGAAAGGAGATGGTGGTGTGGTGGGTCGTAATTCGTAAACAAAGCTTATGGATGAAACTAGAAAATGCCGATCATATCCTGGCGCCTTTTGAGCCAAGATTGAAGGTAATCGTTCTTCAAAAGCGTTCGCGCCACCACCCACCGCCTGAGCCACCTTTGCTCTGCAGCGTGAGCGTGAACAGCACAGCCACTGCCATAGCCTCACAAATATGCTATTTGTTGCATCTCATTTCCCAAGTCCACATCGTCTTATTTAATGTTCCATTTTTGGTGGTCCAACGCTCAAACACTCCACTACGGTTTCCAACTACGAATTAATGTCATTCAGCCCTTCATTTCAACATAATCCAGAAGGGAAACCACAAACCAAACAGTAAGTCCACTTCGTTCGTCAGTCTTGCAAATCCATATCCATCTGCTCACTCTCTCTACAGTTGGCGTTCTCTTTCTCTCGCTACAACGCTCAATATAATGCCAATGTCAGGCACAAAAATTGCAAACCACAAAAGAAGAAGCTCTGGAAATTTCAGAGCTGCAAGCCCATTCTCAGTTATGGATTTGCAAGAATAACAATGGGGAAGGGGGATGAAGTAATGGTAAAAGTGAGTGATTAAAGGAGAAAACTAGATGTGGTTCGGTGAGTGTGTGTATGGGTTGATGTCTGCCTGAATTGAAGACAAGAAAATGAAGAAGAAGAAAGGGCCGTCGAAATGATGAGGAGAGGAGATAACTTAGAGGAAAATACAAGTAAATACATACATTTTATGGGGCCAAATTACAATTAACAAGTTACAGGTAATATTCAGTCCTTTCATCTGGACTGTACACTTGGCTTCATCTTGGCCATTGAGTCCCATTTGCACCGGTACCCATTTTGGGCACTTTGCACCCTAGACGCAGCCTATTTATAAAAATGAAATAGCGAAAGTGAAGCGTAACAGGACAAATGAACACACTAAAATGATTCTAGCATGTCTCTTAGAAACACGCTGAAATCATTTTAGCGTGTTTCTAAGTGACACCTTTGAATCATTTTAGCTTGTTCATTTTCAATATTTCATTATAGCGTTTTTTTAAGTAAAATGCTATATATGTTTTAGCGTGTCCTCTTAATCCAATTTAATTTTTGAAAAGTGACTAATTTTCGTAAATATTTTTAATAATAACCCTTTTATGTATTTATTTATTTATTTTGCATTATTTTAATAAATTAGCCAATAATTACAATCAAATTTAGTCACAGTATGTAGTTTGAGCTAAGATAATTTTTTAATCCTGAATGTTAACATAACCATATTTATTTATAAATAGGAAAAAGCCAATTGGGATAAGAAATAAGTGTCTAAGTGATTTGTTTTTCTTATATTTTGGCTTGAAACACCAAACGTGTAAATCTTGACCACTTCAATATCTGAGTGATATCTAAGATTCTAAATAGGCGTAGAGCTTATCTCCTTCATTTCTTTACTTGATGGAGGCCACCAAAAAGATTAATCCAATGGTGTTAGTTCCGTGCACTATTCAAGCAAAAGTCCCTGGGTGTGTGGCTTTCATTAAATTTGTTATTCACACCAAATTAATTTTTTTTTAACATTAACTTCTGTCGCACACTAATTCTCACTTGTTTTGTTTCTCACTTGTGTAGCTTTCTGAAAAAAAAAAAAAAAAAGGGTGACAATTAACATTCTTTTATATTTTTTCGCAGCATGATGACAAAAGGGTTGCCATCTATGATCTGTCAATATCTTATGAAGCAAAATTTCTATGAATCACGTCCAAGAGACAAATTTTAAAAGGAAGCTTGTGTTAAACTTAAAAAAAAAGGCACGGTAAAATAATAAAACAAAATTTGATATTATGTGATTATTTTATTTATATATGTAATTATTTATTTATGATATAATATGTCAAAACATATTTTTATAATTTTATTCAATGTATAAGCGCATGAAAGGAATTCTATTTGTTTTGTACTAAACTGTTTTATTTTTTTTTCTAATTTTTAAACTTGAAAATAATTTTTCATATATATAATTCAGAGGACATAGAAACTGGCTTAGTAGTTCGGTAAGTGTAGTCATCAAAACTTTGTCATAAGTACGCAATGAAGTTGCAGTTAAATCAATTCATAATTCATTCATTTGTTCATTAACTTTTAAATTCTACAAATGTATACAAGCTGTACGTGTGCCTACAGAGAAGCCCATAACTCCAATATGAAAACTAACTTGGACATGTTCTGCAAGAGCACTTTCTACTTTTCAAGAGGACAAATTCACAGAATGGAACAAGCCGCTTATCTAGTTTGAGTTCTCAAGTCTGGCTATTTGCTTTCCCCGCGAGTAGAAGGCCACATGATATTCTTTCATCGCTGAGAGCCATTTACCCTATAAGTAGAATCTCGTACAATGCACGGATCCACCATACTTAGAGAGGGAGGACACTGACCAACTGAGATGCACTCCTTTCTACGGCCAGCCACCACTCCTCATCTTCATCATCATCATCCATTACCTCCTGCTTATTGGTGTTCAAAATAGGAATGATGCTGTAAGTATAAATTTGATGCAATCAATAATCTATGTTAAAAATGAAGAGGCACAACACTTCGAGCACTACATTATTTGACAATTAAGTAAGGTCAAAGATTAATCTTTCTTGTTACTAAAAGAATAAATAAATACAAACTCAGGAATCTATCAATATTTCACCTACAATTTAAGTCAAAGAAATGCCAAAGCAGTAGAATCATAAAGACACAGCGTCAACTAGTTGAACTGCTTGTATTCACCAAAGCACAAATGTATTGTTCACAAATGGCAATCGCCTTATATTTCATCTTTAAGTTATGGGTTGGCAATCGCCTGAAACTATACCTCATTTGCTTAGAGATTGTCCAACTACCAAACCTATTTGGAACAACATTCCTTTATGGAATGACACAAATGACTTTGTCCTTTGGCTTAAGAACAACAGCTTAAAAACTGTTATCTCAACTAAAGGTGTTCCTGCAGGTACATTATTTGCATACATATGCTGGAGTATATGGCATAGCATAAACAAATATGTTTTTGAAAATCAGAATTACTCAATCGCAGGCACTCTTTCCTTTGCTCTGGGAAGAGCAGCTGAGTTCTTCCACCTAAATCCCAATCAAGTTTCAGTATCTCAATCTACTGAGATACACATCAGATGGCATCCACCACCTTTGAACTGGTTTAAATTAAATACTGATGGTTCAGCTTTATCAAATCCGGGTTCTATAGGTGCAGGTGGAGTTATTAGGTATCATGAAGGAAAATGGATCACTGGTTTCTCAAAAAAAGTGGGATTTGGTTCACCAAACTTGGCTGAACTATGGGCAGTTACAGAAGGAATTAAATTAGCCACTCAGATGCATGTGTCAAATCTGATTATAGAAGTAGATTCAACATGTATTGTTAACATGCTAGGAGGAGAAAGTGATTCTAACCACCATTATCACTCTTTGATTGTTTGCTGCAGGGATCTCCTTCAGAAGATACCCCATTCTAAGATTCATCATGTTTTTAGAGAAGCTAATGGATGTGCAGATGCTTTGGCAAAAGCAGCTCATCATATGACATCCATCTTTGAAGTTTTTGATCAGCCCCCACCTTTTGTACAACCTCTCTTATGCTCGGATAAAAGAGGAGTTTATCTACCTAGGAATGTTAGCTATCCTGTGAGGGGTGATGTCCCTGGTTTTTGTTTGTAATTTCGGGGTTTTTCTGGTGTACTTTGTCTCTCTGCTTTTATTTCAATGAATTCCTATTTTACCAAAAAAAAAGTAATATTTCAATACAATATAGTATTGGCATCTTCTAAGTTAGAGAGATAAAATGCAATCACTTATTTTTTCTCATGTTGATAAATCATTTTTCGGAATTTCCCCCATTGCCTAAAGGGCTGAGGACAGGCTTTTGTCCCTTTGTAGACCAAAAGAGTAAAGAAGTCTCGTAGCAACTTTTAAGTAGAAGATGGCAGGAATAGAAAAAGAAGCAAGTAAACAGAGCAACAAACTAACCATAATGCTTGGGTCTGGCTTCGTTTGCTTGTTTTCAATATTCTCAACAACTCTTACAGCTTCTAACCACCAAGAATCTTTGGAGCTGTCAGCAATATCGTCTTCGTAAAATAAAAAATCGTTTTCCTCATTACCATTAATAAGTTGATGTCTAAGGCCATCATCTACTGGTTGTTCATGATTTACCATCCCAAAAGTAGCATATAGTGCTGAAAGATTGGGGATCATCTCAACCGGGATTGGTCGCAAGGGGGATCGATAACCTTGTCCAATCAATAAGCATATTAAACGTGAGAGTGAAGACTTGTATGTCAAAGGGTCATAGAAACTTAAGACTCTGCTTAAAATAAATTGTATGAACCTCTGCAGTCAGGATCGTGACATTTCTGATAATAAACTGCCCTTCTCAGATCAACAACATATATCACTGGACCAATAAATTATCCAAATATATTAGTAAGCTTGAACCAGACATTAGAGAAAGAAAGCAGTGAAATGGAAAATGAGATGCAGCCATGCTACTTTACAACAGAAACTCTCGAGAAATATTGTAAAAATTGCTAAATTTACAAGCATAACCATGCATAACCATATGAAAGCAAACTTCCACAGGAAAAATGGTTTAGGAGTCATGGAGACACTTCAACGTACAAATACCTAGAAAGCCCTCCTAGAAGAAAAATAAGGACATAATAGTTCAAAATGGTTTTACCAATGGCTAAAGACTTACCATGATTGCTTTTATGTTGTCTGCCAATCCGCTCACAGTATCTATTTTTTGACATGCTGTAGACCATCAGTCCATACTCTGAGAACCAATACCAGCTTCGGATCTTTCCTAGAATTTCAGCAAAGTCTTAACTATCAACAAAATGCGCAAGATTATACTCAAGCCTCTACCTTGACAATTTAGTGATAGCATGAAGTCAAGTGAAGGAAAGGGCGTAACCTTAATAGAGACCTAAAAATTTCCTACTAAAATGCATGACACCAAGCTTTAATTGAGTATCACCTGATATATTACCAATGGAGGCAATGGATTCTACAAATCTGTCCAGTGATGGGAATGGTGACTTTCCTATGAAGTATGTTGTTGAAACATCACTTGTGCACGTATCAGACGTAAGTTCTGGAGGAAATTGGAGATAATTTCCAACGTTATAATTCACCTGTCAAATTTACAAAGTTACAATCATTAAAGACACCAAAATTTTAATTTTAATGAAGCATCCATAACGATTAATTATGGCCAATCAGCATTATGAAGGATTCAATGGTTCAACTGATCAAAATATTCAATAGAATCCTTTAGAGATATGTTGAACTCTCCTCTCAAAAAACATAGTAAAAATGCGATTTATTTAAAACCTCGTATTCTTGCAAAGCAATAAATTCTATCATTTTTCTTTTTATTTTTCTTTTTTCTACTAATAATTATAAAAAATTTGAAAGATATGAAGACCTTTGAGTTCTTTGAGTGGTAAAATGCCTGGAAACAGAAATGAAATAGGTTTAATGCAATGGAAAATCAATACATTCAGAGCCCAAAACTACCTCTGTGTCATAGTGCAAGGTCTTTATGCAATCTAAGTCTGCTTTACAGACTAGAAGTTTTTGGCAATCAACATCCATTTTGCAGATCAAGGACGCCATGAACATGTCTTCTTCTCCCTGTCGTTTAAAGACATTTGTAAATAAGTGTAGAAGTAAACATGAGTTTACGAAAACCGGGTAAATGACAGATTTCTATCATAAACATGCTAAGTTCATTCATGATAATGCATATATTATCATCTCTCCTATCATTAGAAATGGATCCTGGAACTTTTGTCTTCAATCAGGATATCTTAGCTGATGAACTGACACCAATACATGCTATTGCTCTTTTTGCATGGTGAAAAGGATAAAAGAAGATACTAAAAGGAGCAATTTTATATCTCGTTTCTATATTAATAACCTAAGAAGGCCTGGCAGCCTAACTTATGAACAGTTCAAAATTTGTAAACTAAGAAGTTAACATTAACGACAAAAGTTTAGAAATTCATAGGATGCAAAAAAGCATGGAATATATTGAATGAATCTGGCACAGGATTTGTGTGACCATTTAAAGACTGTTATCTCCATTCACCATATTCCTTTTATTTCTATTCTATGCAAAGACTGCAAAGTGAAACCAGGGATTGCCCTGATGCCTGGAAACCAACAAACTCCTAGAACAAGGCTTATGAGTATAATTCCAATTCAACTTAAAAACATGAAAAAAATTTCCTTATTGAAAATTGATATTAGATAAAAGTACCATACCATATCTTTGCACTTAAATCGTCCTGTTGGTAGAAGCACTGACCTCTTCCCTGCCTTTGAAGATAGAGGTAGGCGGAAACAACGATTCCGAGAATATACAGCAGTGTCCACAAAAAGTTGGCTTGCAGATTCATTAGAGCTTGAATCTTTCATTATAAACAACTTTTCAAATCTTCCATCCTTTTCCTTTGAGTTCAAAACTCGCGAGCATATCTGGCAATATGTCATCATAGAGTGACAATAGTTGATACTTCTACAAAAGAAAGACAAAGGAAAAGGTGGTTGTAACTACAACAAATTCCCCTTTTAGCAACTAATAAAAAATTTTCTTCAAAAGAACTTCACATTAATGATCAGTTAATTCAAATTTATTTATAAAATCAATCCAAGTAGTACCCTTGCATCTCAAGAAGTGATAGAAAATCATCCTAGTCCAATATCTCTAGGTAAAGATAGAAAACATGAGAACACTCAGACTTACTTCTGAAACAAATGCACCTGCATGGGAGTTATCCTTAAAAGCAGTCTTTGGTATGTGAATAATTAGATGGCGAGAGAACTTTTCTGCAAGTGAGATTAATAAGAAATGATAAATGTTGGAACAGAACTCACAAAAAAATCATCACTGATGTCAAAGCAGTGGTTAACAATTGCTTCTATTGTATAAACATAGAGAATGTCCTTTAAATTAATAAAGAGAATATATTGCACAAGCTTTTACAATTAATATATGGTGAAACACAAAGCACAAATTAAAGCATTTAGTGGTCAAAATAACAGAACACATACCATTATAAGTTCCAATGCTTTTATTGATAAAGTGCACCGATGAAAAATATAGCTCCCATGCAGTATCATACAAATGAAAGACTGATATTTAAATGGGTAATCAGTATGAGAATCATTTCGATATACATTTTATTGGATATCCCTGAAGGGACTCATTTCATTATACACTTATTTGTTACAAATTTCTTCCTACCTTACATTAGGCAGAAAAGCAATACCTTCAGTTGAAGAATCCAGTTCTACTATCCAGTCCTGGTTTCCGCTGATCAAATATTTTTCATGTAAGGCTTCTAGGATTACTGATATCAAGAGATCAACCATCTCGTCTCCATCCTTTCCCATGTTGAGTCTCTTATTGAACTCCAAATCAAAATAAAGGTGGCATGGTAAACCCTGAGATCATAATCTCTTTCAGATTGTGCAAAACACAAACATGAATATGCGCCCAAATCACTCATATTATACCCTATCATACAAGTGTACTTTTCCCAGTGAAATCACTCACCATAAAATGCAGAAGATTATTACCTCTTGAATCACTTCATAATGATGACGGAATTTGGGATCCATAGTTTTGTACCTGAGAGTACAGTCATCAGCACTATGAATACTTTAAAAGAAAGTGCCATCTATAGCAATAAATAACTACACATGAAAAAGAAAATTATATGAACTATGCAGGTAACCTGCGCCAGAATTCCATATAAGTTGACACAAGAAACCTTCTTTGTCCATTAAAGTGATCTTGATAACTGAAAACATGAACGTGTTCATGCCCTTCGGCAAACTTCATTGCTTCGTCCTGCCTTGGGAATGTAGCCCATAGTTTCTTCCTATAGACAAAGATCTAACAGGATTGAAAACATTCTAATTTGTGAAGCATATGTTACAAGAAGAATGAATAAATGGAATCAGGAAAGCGTATAACTAGCATCTAACAAGCACCTTAAGTTCAATTTATTTTGCTCTGAGAGATCAAGACGTATCTCATGTAATAATCGCCATAAACGGGCTGGTCTTTTGGGAGGCACACCATGTGGAGATCCATAAAATACAACTGGAGTGATCTGCTTTCCACAACTAAAGCTTTTTGCTTTCATTACTGCTGATCCAAGCTGAAAATTTAGTGTAAGGTAAGTTATTTTAACACAAAAGTAGAGAATGAGTGTTTTGTTATGTCAAAAACAATGCACTATCTAAGTTTTTCTTGCAGGATCAAGTAATGGGAAGCAGGTTCGAAACTTCAAATAACCACTTAGTATAGAACAAGGGCGACTGTTTGTTATTTACTTTTTGAATAGAAAGCTGCACATCTGTTGCTTGATTGGGGGGAGTAGTGATGGATATTGATGAAGTTTTCTGCCCTTGTCCTACTGATCCGGGAGATAGATGGCTAGAATGTGGTGAGATCTCATGCGTTGCACTCTCTTTCTTCATTCTGGTTTTTGCTCTTTTTCTTTCCCTCACAGCAGATTCTAAGACAACAAAACATTTTATATCATATTCAGTAATATGAAAATAATTCCATTAAATAAGGAAAAGCGACAACTTTTATTTCTAACACTGGTTACATAATTTTTAGAGGGTTGTATGATTCACTTTAGACGCATATGACTATATGAGAAAAAGCATGCGGCATGGATATACAATGTAAAGTAAAGGGGCACAAACATTTCGATAAAAGAAGAATATTTTAGCAAGCGAATCTGAGAGGACACAAAGAAGGTAAAGAACAAAATGGATAGAAGTCATAAGTGTATGTCCAAAATTATTTTCGTCAAGATAAGTGTAAATAAAACAAATACCAAATAACACTCTCAAAGAAAATACAAATGTAGTGAAAATATTCAACTAAGGATGTGTTTGGTATATGATTAAGGGGAAATTTTTTAATGGAGTAACATTTAATGAGGTTAATGAGTGTGTCAACATTAATCCACTCACATGGAGGGTAATGGTTAGTCCATTAAAAGATTACCAATTGTTCATTTGTACAACCAAACATACATAAAGAAAATAAAATTTACCCCCTTTCACCCTCTCTACCAAACATACCCTAAAAATGCATGACAAATTCATTGTAATGGATTTTCATGTCCAATAAAAGCCTTGTAATTACGTAGCAGAGAAAATCAACAAATTTGTCTAAAATAGTAATAGTAATAGACCCCAAAATGAGTAATGTATGATGAATCAATTTGTTGAAGGAAAAGAAGATTCGGTCGAAAGCAGTGAACAGAACAAGGGACTTCCAAAGAAGAAAAAACTAACAAAACGATTTGTTTGCAGAGAAAGGGAAACATAAAAGATAGAGAAACTTAATCAGAAACATTAGTCATCTAACCCAATTCAATTGAATCGGCGATTTCTCCGAAACGGGTACAAACAAAACATAGAACTAACAAATTAGAGAAATGGTAGCTTACGAGGAGGGGATACACCGCATTTGAAGCATGCGAACAATCGATCAACATCGTCCATGGTGCTTGACGACATTTCCTTTTCAGTGAGGCTTTGCTTTCCCTCTTCCCCGAACGGGGGAATAAGGTTTTCAGTTTTCTTCTTTATGCGCTGGGCGGGAATTTAAATTTCGAGGTAATTACTAACGACAAAGGAGGAAAATAAAATGAAAGAAAATAAATAAATAAATAGAGGGAGGGAGACATGAATGACAAATGAGTGTGAAAGATAATGAAAATTTTCTAATTTTATTCACTAATAAGTTTTTATGTAAATTTTATCTGATAATACTTCATAACAAAAATAAGTACTTAAATATTATAATTTATTTATTTTTATTAGTAAGTGAAATGAAAAAATAAATGAGAATTCTATGATATTACATGAGTATGTCATACTATACTGATGTGGCAAGTATACGTAATTTTTATATTTTATTATATATAAATATAATTATCTTATTTTCTTAAACAAACTTAAAAATAATTAATTTGTACACATGTCATTCATATATTAATTATTCTCATATAGTATGATATACTACAAAGTATCTAAAAAATCTTCAAAAATAAAATAAAAATATACTTTTTCTTTTATAGTTAAAGTTAAATTTTTTCGTTGGAGACCAAATGGCCTATGGTTAAGTAGTATTGAGGTCGTCTTCAAAATTTAAGGGTTTTGTATTCAAATTCCAACAAAAGACTTTAATCTTTTTGAGAGACCTCTAAACTAATTATATTATGTGTTTATATTATTATTTTTTATTTGATCTTAATTATATTACTTTCGCATTGTAAGTTTTAATTATATCAATCATCTTTTTATATATATTATACTAAAAGAATAACCACTAAGATCCACCACTTTCAAGCTAGTGGTACTCTCTTATATAATTTTTTTCATCTATAGACAATGCAGATTCATTTTTCGTAGAAGATTCAATAAATTAGATTAAAGAAGAAAGGAGTCCAAACTATTTAAGTTTTCACTACATTTGGAACATTTGAAAAACATCTAAGTCCTTTAATTCGACTAAAATTGATCTAGTTGATTGTAACAATTTATATTATGATATAATTTTGAATTTTAATAATTTTTACTGGATAATAAAATGAAATCTGAAAACATATAATTTTCTCAAAATATAAGAAAAAATTAATGTTTTTATATTAAATTTATTCCCACATTTTATTTTTCTACCTATACGTTTTTTTTTAATAACCCAAGAAGGTGGCCATGTTGCTACCTTTTGGATGGGCTAGGCTTGTCAAAATTGAAAAAAATCATCCTTGTTCCAAAAGTCTCTTGGTTCAAACACCCACTAAACCTTTTTTTTTTAGGTAAAGAATAAAAATGTAATTTTGTCAACAACAACCCATAAATTAATTCCATCAGTGTGATCACAAATTCAGCCAAAAATAAAATAAACTCCGCATTATGAGGTTTAGGTTTAGCATTTCTCTTACATCACTTATTAAGGATGAAATGCAAATAATAATGCCGATTGCCTAGGCAGGCATGACCCCTAATACTAACTTTCTTAACAGACAATTCCGTGATGAAGGTCAGTCAATAAATGGTTTTATTAAACAGAGATCTGAAAAGAAGAAAATACATGACAGAAATTACATAAGTTAAACTTCAAATTAAATCATTCATTATAATTGTACCACAAGGAACATGCAAACAGAAAATCAAGAAAACTTGATATAATTAATACAGTTCCATCAACCAGCAAAAGTTAAGCATTCAATCAATCATGCATCATTCCGAATATTAATTGCTTATACAATGGTGAGAATAAATTATAGATATAATGCTACTAAATTAATGGGACTTCCATAGAGGACTCCCCGAATCACCTTCACTCTCTACCTATAAATTCTGCCTGAAATGTTCTCAGCTTCCACAAGACACAAACTTGCAAAACAATAGAGAAGTAGGAAGCAGCCATGGAAGCAACGGTTGTGATGAAGTGTTTCGTTTCAGTTATGGTTTTGCTTGTAACAGTGCAGGCCGATATTGGTCTGCCACCAGAGCCACAAGTCTCTGATGATTCTCCATCACCACAACCTGTGTTTGACCCTCCACTATCACCTACTTTCCCAGAAACCCCTCTTCTTTCTCCTTCTCTGCCTCCTTCTGCTCCTGCCCTCTCCCTATTTTCTCCTCCAGTGGCCGATCCTCCAATTCATTCTTGCCATGGCAAGTGTCATGAGAAATGTGCAGATAAAGGAAGACTTGCTCGTAAGTTCTGCTTTGCTTTGTGTATGGTCAAGTGCAAGTTTTTGCCATTTGATCATGCCATTGCCAAATATCACTGCACTCGGAACTGTGTCATACACAAACTCCACCGAAACCCAGGTATGAAAATTCATCTAATTTTTAAACCTTTAATTTGATCTTTTTATTTCTTTTAAATGAAAGGGGATAAGAAACGTTTCTGATTTTGCAGATGTGAAGCATGTGGACAATGTTGTTAACTCCTGCTACAGCCATTGTGTGCGAGAGAATTAGAAGTTCCTTTTGAGATCAACGTGCTGAGATTGAATTTGAAAGAAGTGTGGGGAATGTTGCTTATACTTTTATTTAGCAATAAAGTCTTTTTGGACTATGGCTTGTATTTTCTTTTACCAGTATTAAATCAAGAATGTAAAGAAGAGTCTTCAAGTTTATCTCTCCTTGTTTTTGTTTGCTTTTTGTTTCCTTGGACGCAGCAAGAATTGAATCTGTCGATTATGGATGTTATGTTCAAAATTACTGAAATAATGTCCAACTGTTTGATAGTAAATAAAATGGATAACAATCTTTTTCAATCCAATGCCATCTTTTCATGGTAGCAACTCTATTTCAACGTACAAAGGTATAAAAGAGGAAAAACTTACACAGAGAAAGGAAAAATTACTTTTATGCATGATATATATTTAAATATATATGGTTGGGTGCAACATCATGTACACAAACGTTCTTTTTTCCCCTTCAGAGTGTCATAAAAGTGATTAGCACAGACCTTAATCTCAATCTCACTCCCCAAAATACTTGCTAGAGCCATTCTTTCCTTCAATGGTGTGACACAATTTTAAAATATATATTAGAAACACTTTGTTGCGAAGAATAACACACTCTAATACTCTATATATATATATAGAGAGAGAGAGAGAGAAAAGCGGCAGAACTTGGAGAAAATATCTTTTATTTTCATTATTTTTTTTTAATTTTTTGTTGTGTTTATTGAATGATTGTGACTTTTAAGATATTTATAATACGTTAACAATTGATTTTACTGGCCACGCCTTATCAGTCCATTATTTTCCCTACATATGGACATGATTCATTGAAAAGGGTTAGCACTTAGCAAGGTGGTGAAGATAAAGAACCAAAGGATTGCATTTTTTGGTGTAATATCCTTCTAGAGCACTACGGAGAGATCATTAAGTGCTTCTATATATATATATATAAACCTTTACTAACAGACATTCCCCTAATGAAGGGACTATCCGAAAATTAATCATCTTAATTTGAAGGATTTCAAGAGAACATGAAAACCTAAATTCATGAAACATTCCTTAGAAGTTAGAAGTGCACCCATATGAAAACATTCGGCAGAAAATTTCATATTAATGCGCAGTTTCGTTAACGAGCAAAAGTTAAGCATTAAATCAAGGTTGATTTACATTAGGCATCATTTAGATGCAAGGATTTTTGACAGTAAACTATGGTGAGAATAAATTAGAGATATGATGCTCCTAAGTTAATTGGACTTCCATAGATGATTCCCGAAATCACCTTCACTCCCTCTCCATAAATTGTATAAGCTGTGCTCTACTTCCACACAACAAAAAGTTTTATCTAGTTTACTTTTATAATCTGTTTCTCTCTTTGTTCTCTGTAACTGCATGGTTCTGATGCGATACTCTCTCTGATTTTATAGATGAGGAGAATGTGGACAATGTTGTTAACTCTTGCTACATTCAGTGCATGCCAGATAATTAGATGTTCCTTTTGCAAGGAATTGCATGCTATTTTATATCTACATGCTGAATTAAAAGAAAATAAGAAATGAGGGAAATAGTAAAGTTATTTGGGATTGTGGCTTGTATTTTCTTATATAAGTATTAATGCAAGTATATTGAGTAATGAAGAGGCATCACTTTATTTGTCTTCTTTTCTCATCTTCAAGTATTATATCTTCTTTTTTTTCTTTTCTTTTTCGGACACAGTTGAAATTGGATCCCATCTCATCATCATAGAATATGAATCTTATAGACTTGAAAGAAATGGAAGATGACACAAAATGGATGACAGAGGACGATGTAAGGATTCTCTTACTTATACCCTGCTTAAGATTCTCAAGTTGGGGTTATGTTGATTAATTTGTTATATACCATTTAGTCTTACATTGACACAGTTAATACAATTTAAATAACATTAGATCCAGTTAAACTCTTTATTTGTATAGTATATAACTCAAATATGATTTATGTAAAATTTAAATTGTAGCGATTATACTAGTTTGACATAGTGTAAATCTAAACGTGTAATAAAATAAAGGATCTGTTATATTTACACTCGATTTTGTTAATGTCACACCTTATTTAATATTTAAATATAATATGAATTAATTTACCCTCATTTAATTAAAAAAAATTAGTCAATTATAAAAACCCTCATTTAATATAAAAAGTTTTAAGTCAAAGATAAAAACTTTTCATATTAATTGAGGGTAATTTAATTTATATCATATTTAAACATTAAATAAGGTGTGACATTAGCAAAATAAAGTATAAAAATAGTGACTCCCTAAAATAAATCCGTCAACATCACCCATAACTTAAAAGTAGCTTAGAAGGACTATTCTATAGTGCTTTATTACAATATATGTTTCACTATAATTATCTATGGGTGACTGCTAAGCTACACTCCCTTTAAGAGGGGGGTGTGACATTACCTATCCTCTTCATTGAAGTTTTTGGGTAGGACTCACCTAGTTATTTTGGTGTCATTACAAAAATATCAAAAAATTGAATCAATTAACATATGACAAAACACACAGTTCTTTATAAAATACAAAAATTGCATAATATAGGAAAGCGCACGTGTCATATTCTATTTTTTTGACAAGTTAAATTTTTTGTTTAGCATATTTTTCTATATCATGACATTCTTGTATTTTATAAAGAATTGTGTGTTCTAACACATAATATGTAACTCAACTTTTCAAGATCTTTACAATTATATTAAATTATATTAAATTCGATCTCTGAGTTCTACCAAAAACTTCCTAATAAAAACAGATATAGCTTAGCAAAAACCTTATCGAAAACTCCTTAGCATAGATCAAATTTAAATTCATGGTGGTATTGATGGGTTCAAGAGGACAAAAAGTGGAGTGAGAGAGACAGAGATTGATTGACATGCATGCACGCCCAGGTATATATTTATATGTGTGTGTGCCCGCTCGCGTGTGAATGAATATGATCATGTCGTTCTTTTATACTTCTTCTAATTTCTTATTTCGTTTTTTTTAATGTTGTCTTGGAATTTTATGATTTTGCAGATGTGATGAATGAGGATGACGTCTTTAATATTTGTTACAGCAGCTGCACACAAAATAGCTTGATGGTCTTCCCTTGATATCACTACGTCTTGGGATATTTGTTTGGACGCATGCAATACGAAACTCAATCCTCATCATCAACTAATATTTAATTTATACATATAATTACTCAATTAATTAATTAAGTAGATGATAGAAGATAACTTGGCGAAACCAACGGATACAAAAGTGAAATATTGTAAATTTTTATTCATCTCACTAGTATACATATGTGAGTTTTAAAATATAGTACATTTCTAAAAGTTTCAAGAGTGGAAGCTAAGCATTATAATTTGGAGCTTATTCTTCAGGGGAAGCATATACAAGTGGTTCCTTAGCTCTGTGTAGCCGGAGAAGTGGGTGAAATATATGTAGGAGTAAAGAAAGAAACTCGAGATTGGTCTGAACCTCTCCAACGATTATGAGAACTTAGAATTCCTTCTGAAGGAACCTGATGATACTCGTCTTGAACGTTGCAGATTGATTCTGATACTGAAACAAGATAAAAGAAATTAAATCAAATAGTGAGATAAGTGTGAGCTTATGAAGTTGAGCATAGGAAAAGTACTCACTTTCTGTGGACATCAACATATTGATCAGTTTCATCCAATATGTCTCCCTTGAAAAATAAAAAAATAAAAAAAAAAGGTTAGTTTTCGTAACACATAGAAAAACAAAAGAGACAATAGCTGAGTATTACAATATTTTATTTAACATTGATGTTAAATGATGAATTGCAAAGAGCAGGACCTATAATTAAGATATTACTAGTAATAAAATTAGCAAAGTTCTTACTTAAATATGATTATTGCAATTAAACTGAAAACAAACGTATCAACAAAGAGAGAATCAACCATGGTCATTAATATTTACCTGCAGTAACTCCTCAATAACATCTTCCAATGTTATTATCCCAATAACCTTCCCCTCAGTGTGAGTTGGAAGAGATTCAGAATTCTCGTTTGATGTACTTCCATCAGTTTGTTCTGCTCTTCTCTGCTCTGGAACTGAGTCACCCTCTTGCCGCTCCATGATATTCTTCAGTGTTGCACTGTCATATTCGGAATCTTCCGAATACCAATTTGATTCATCTGTGTAGATACTCAGATAATCTTCAGCAGCAGTTATAGCAGCTTTCATATCCTTCTCAGACTTTACAACAACAGCCATGTGGCTTTGACCCAGCTGGAATTGATTTAGTATGTCATATAGTGGCCAATTTTCACCTACTCTGTTTATAGACATGCATAGAGAATAATCAGCCAAAGAATAAATAAGCTTACTAAAATACTTATAATGATTATGCACAATTTATGAGCATTATGGTTGCAAGATAATAGTGCTGTTTCTTCCTTGTTTTTTTCATTTTTGTTACTACCATAGTTAGTTGTGCTATAGAAACCTACTTTAGGATCAGCAAAAAGTGGATAAGAAATATCATACCTAGGAATTTTTCTGATAGTCAAATATTTAATCGGTATTTCATCTTCAGGATGCAAGAAGATTAAACTCTTAACCTAAATCAAGGATGAAACAAGCAATGTAGTTATATACACATATAAAGAAGGTTGAAATAAAATACGAAAAGAAAAAAGGATTTGATTTTAGCATATGATTCCTGTTTTTTCACTTCAAAAAGGACTTGTCAAAGTTGTATGTAAACACACCCAAGAAATTGGAGAAAGGTTTCGCTAAACAGCAAAACTGTTCTGTTTCAGGTGTTTTAGATTCAAGAAAAATAAGAGTTCCTTAGAAATAAAGATTCTAAAGAAAGCTCTTTAGTTGCTTACCAAAATAAGACCAATAATATTAGTTGGTTTCCCAGAGTGAATTGGAATGCGACTGTGACCTTTACTCATTATCAAGCTCATTGTATTCCTATGAACAGGAAAATGATAAAGTTGAGTAACAAGTGTAAGTAAGATTTAAACATGAGATTAAGATGAGGGACATACATGTCAAGTTTGGAATTTATATCAAGAGAAAATGTTTCACTTATGGGTGTCATAGCATCTTTAGCAGTCTTCTGTGTCAAGTCCAAAGCTCCGGAGATAATTGCTGTTTCATGGAGTGACAACTCTCCACCTTTCCCTGCCTGACAATGAACTTGAGCATATCAAAGTAAAACACCAATACAATACCAGAATCAATATAACAAACTAACCTCATTGGCATGCAAATTCACCAATGTCTTCAGCTCTGCTCGTCCTAGAAGCGCGGTATGCCCTTTACCAAGCACCCAATCCAACAGCTGCCATAGCCATAGTTGCAAACAAATTGGCAAAAGAGAACTTTCCCAAATCTAAAGTAAACATTTAGGTGAGCTGTGTCAGGTTTATCCTGCTAACATGGTTTCGCTTGCTTATTGTAAGCAAATTCCCAATAATTTAGACTTCATATCCTGATTTTCATGCCATTTCTTTAGTATGTATAGATGTATATGTATATCACACCAATTGATGGCAGTTTGTTGTAGGTGAAGTCTACAAATTCATAAAGGAGCAAACATGTAGAATTTAGTTCATTCAAAATGCTAAGTTTTGTGCCTCTTCAGAAGATTGTCAGCAGTATGGTCTCACACTTGCTAAGAAGATTCTCAGCACGAGCTTTTAGAATGCAGTTCATAGAAGCCAAAAAGACATGACAAAGTGAGGCAACTAGTACAATTTTTTATGTGCCTCTTCAGAAGATTGTCAGCAGTATGGTCTCACACTTGCTAAGAAGATTCTCAGCACAAGCTTTTAGAATGCAGTTCATAGAAGCCAAAAAGACATGACAAAGTGAGGCAACTAGTACAATTTTTTATTTAAGATAGGATCACCTTACTAATAGGATATGCGACGGGAAAGAAAACCAGCATAAGTACTTGAACAAAAGGGGATAACTTTGCGCCAACACTTAGTCCATATCGAGAACACAGGGCTTGAGGAATAATCTGAGACAGAAGAATGAGTGAAAAAAAGAGAGATAAATTCATTGTGTAAACTATATTCTGAAATACAAAAATTTCACCTCCGCGATGATACCCAAAATCGTGGCTGATACAATAATAGCAAGCCATTCAGGGAACATTTTCTCCATAGAAACAGATGCACCCTTACATAACACACAACTTCATTGTCAGTGCAGTGCACTATAACATATACATGTACAGAATGTGTATAATTAGGATATTGGATCTTAAAATTACATCTAATACATGTTCATATAAACCAATTTCTGGTACCAGAGATGTAGTTTTGAACTTCTAAAAGGTATACAAGTAATCTGTAGACATACCTCCAGTGCCAGTGATTTGCATAAAAGGAGGGTACATAAAAGTAAATGCTCATTCTTAACAATGGGCATAATCCTTGCTGCAGATAAAGTAGCAACATTGTCATTAGTTCCTTCATAAGATGGAGAAGGAAATAGTACAAAACACTCTCTTCAGAACAGAATTGATGTGCAAAGTGAACTTTTTTTTTCCTCTTAAAGATTAGATATTTTCACAATATAACAATCAGTTGAAAAAAAAGAAAGAAAATTTGATTCTACTAGTTGCTTGTTCAGTGGTGTTGCTTTTCTTGAGTCTCAGTAATCTGTGATGAAGGAAACTCTAACTGAGAGCAATCACCAACCTGCATTTTTCTGGGTTTGAGGTTGACCAGCTTTAACAAGGACCTCAAGATCAACTTGACTGAATGACAAGAGTCCTAGAGCAATGCCTGATGTGATAGCAGCAAATACCACAAGAACCAAAGCTAGGACTAGAAACAACCAAAAATCACGCTCGCAACACAATGCTTTTTCCTCTAACGGCATTCTTTACATAGAGAAGAGCAGGATAAAGAGCAATGACTATGTTGTGTAAAAGAGTGAGAGGAGCAAAAGAAAAGATTAATGACAAGAAAATAACAATGACATTAAACAAACATGACAGAAAGCAAAACCTTATGCTCTCTGCATTGAAGACTAGAATGGAAAATATAAATGTGGGTACCCCAGCGTTTGGCTCAAAGGTCCCCAGACCATAATTCCATGACTTTCCTAAGAGACAAAATTATTTAACTGGCATTGAAAGTGACATTTTCAACAAAAGTAAAATGATTGAAATTGATTTACAAGGACATTGAATATATTCTTTCTAATAAGAAAAAAGAAAAAGTGCAGTCCTTATACTTCCATCAGGGAATCTTCTGTACCCTTGCCTCAGTTTTTCTCCTTCTTATTCTTCTTTGGTTCCTTCTGGTACACATATACCTGGGGGAGTTTAGACTGAGCATAAAATCTCGCTCTATTGTTTTTGTTTAAACAACTGTTTGATAGGGTTAATGATTCTGCAGTGGACAAGCAGATGAGAAAAGAAACGTCAAAGTATTGGAGGGATCTGTCCTATATGAAGCTCATATCAAAGGTAATGAATTATAGTATTTACTGATACAAGCATAATAGTTACTGATGTTCGTCTAACGCGTTTTGAAAATCCAACTATAGTTTCTAAAGTTTTCATCCAATAATAAATTGGAAAATGATGTGTCAAAGAAGCATACACTGGTCCATATAAATGCGAGGTATCTTTGATGCGGTATATGAGTTAACTCCTATCAAATATATATTTCCATATTGAATTTTTTTATTATTAGGTAGATAGGATTAAATTTTTTAGTAAGAGGAAGAGGTGCAGTTCAAGTGGTAAGTGTGTCTCCTAGTTGAAAGTTGTTCTTTCATATCTGAGGTTTAAGCTAATTCTCTACTAAACTATATAAGTACACACATCACAATTAATTTAGGAATATCTCAAAAAAGTTGAGACTCCAGATCTGAATTCTCATTCTTTTATATCTCGTACTGGACTAAAATCAAGCATGCATTCAATGATTCTAATTGAAGACGGCAACTCAAAATTTCACCCACCCAACGACTTTGAAGTTAAACGCAGCTGGCACATTCAACAACCAGTTTTGATTTGAGAAACAGAGAGTTGGGAATTAAATGGTTGCATTGCCAATTAGCATGGCCAGCCTTTAACCAAATTGCATGCGATGGAGATTAAAGACAGTAAAGTTGAGAAAAATCTTGTATACTTTAACAGTAATCATGTAGATCCTACACTTTTTTGTGTGTACACTTCTTATTTCTTGTTAAAGTTGGGCTCATTAGACTTTTTATTTTCCTAAAATAAATGTTGGGTTGGCTCAATAGTCAATACACTTCTAATTTATATTGCAAATGGTTGGGGATTCTAAATCCAAATTAAAGAAAAGGCTCTAACGTATCAATTCTTTTCTCATATATATATGAACATCAACTCCAATTTTAAAATTCACAAAAATAATTATTATGTATCTATTCTTTGCCACGAATAAAAGAGCAAATTTCAATGGATCAAACACGTATTTAGAGAGAAATAGTACTGTTTTTGTGAGAGTGTGTGTAATATTTAAGTCGTAAAAAAAATTAAATTTAAATATGTAGTATCACAATATTGCATGACAACAATGGTGTTGACGCTGGATTTATGTTGGAAATTTTGATCAATGACATGCAACATTATTGACACTAAGAAGCACCGATATAGCATTTTTTGAGAGATACCCGTTTCGAGTACGCTCCCGAAACACAAAACGCGTACTAAGTCCTGAAACAAGAAACTGGCTGCAGTAAGAGGTAACAACGACATTTTGCGAGTTGCAGATTCCCGGTCAATTGGAACGTCATCGTTTGGACAAAGGCGGAAATTAAAACTCTCCGAAACGGCATCGTTTGGATAATGGCGGAAATGAAAACTGATGGAAACGACATCGTTTTGAAAGAGGTAGAAATGGAATTTGAAGGAAACGACGCCGTTTTTTAAATGCCCTTAAATTAGAATTGATTTCTTCCTTCTCCAAAATCAGAATGCCCATTTCCAATTTTCCAGCAAACAGAGAGCAGCAACAAGGGTTTTTGATATATATATATATATATATATATGACGTGACATACCCATATCGTACTATATCTCTTTTTTTTTTTAAAATGTCGTACCTGCATTTCGTACCCGTTCAACATATTAGCATCGACTAAATTAAGGAATTTGTTATAAATTAGGAGTGGAGCAGAGCTGCTCCCCTTGCCTTGCATAACATTTTGCATATGTATTATTTACTTGTTTGTAACAAATATTTTCTCTCTTTATGTAAATTCAAATTTACCAAACAAAAAAAAGTTGTAAGATGAGGCGTCTCATCTCAATTCTTAACTGCTTCAAAGAGATTCTTTTACTTCAAATAGAGATGTACAGAGAAAATGTGGATAAATAGTTTTAAATGTTAGAGTAAGCAATGGGAGAAACAAAAGAACGACCATGACCTAAGAGTCTTCAGAAGCTAACCATTTATTATTTCCAGAAAAAAAAAAAAAAACGGAAAGTGGTATGTAATATGGACGAGACAGCTCTTTAATTCTTATTAATGGGGTCTCTTGGCTTCTTAGAGAGACACAGGAGAAAACATAAGGAATAGGGTAAACAATGACCATGACCTCTATAACCTAAGCTAGTATATAGATCACAATGTCATTGACGCTTCCCAGTTCCCACTAGGAAAGTGGTAGTATATATATAATGCTTATTGTACATTGTTATTTTTTATACGCTTGCTCTCCAGTCTCCACGACACCTGATGAGAGCAACATCTCTGGCTCAATTCCCAGTGGCCATAAACACTGAGTTTGAACCATACTTTGTTATGCTTCCGGCTATAGCCACCATGGACATAAGGTTCGTCAGAGTTGTGCATGCATTTCTCCTGCTTTTGGTGTTATTATCAAAGGCAACCGCACTCAACAGAGAGGTTGGAAATTCTAGTGTTATGTGGAAGGAGATGGAGAGACAAGCATTGCTTGATCTTAAACTTGGCTTCGTAGATCGCCATGGTTTGTGACAAAGCCTGAATCTGAGGTCGGGTTGATCTTCAAGGTCGATCTGAAACGTATAAAAACAAAAGGGGTTCGGGTTTTATTTCTGGGCTCCGAAGCTCAAGTTAGTCGACCGATCTAAGATGTATTCTTTATCATAATTCCAGTCAAAAAAAAGTCCCGTTACCTATAACGGATGAGGCTATTTATAGCAAACGGAAAGTAGGAGATGGTGAATTAGAAGAACTGGGCCTAAGATGTATCAGGTTTTTAGGTTTTATGGCCTAGTTAGACATTAGGCCCACACTGGATATTGGGCTTGATCTAAATGATTGGGCTGACAATAATGAACAATGACAGTTTGCTCTCGTGGGACACTGAAAGAAACCAGAAGGAATGCTGCAAATGGAAAGGCATTCAGTGTAGCAACCGAACCAGTCACATCATCAAGCTTGATCTCCATAATGATTGGAAAGTGGCTAATGGGAAATTATTGGGAGGAATGATGAGGCCAGCATTGGCTGAGTTACATCATTTAAATTATTTAGACCTTAGTTACAATAGATTTAAGCTAAATCACTTTCCAAAATTTATATGCTAGTTAACCCACTTGAAGTTATACCTCAACCTCTCCTTTATCCATTTGCGAGGAAAAATACCTTACGAATTGGGAAATCTCTTCAGATTACAATATCTATGCATTACGAGCGCATTGAATGTAGCAAACACCAACAAACGTTGTCCACATTCTCCACATCTGCAAAATTTAAAGACATTTAAGAAACAAAATACCGCACAAACAAATAAAAATAAATAAATAAAATTGAGATGAATATTCATTGGGCTGTTGTTGTAAGCAAATATATGTAACGTGTTTTGTTTACATTCATTTTCAGACCCTTCTTCTCAAAAAATAGATCCTAGAACAAAGTAAGAAAATTTCATTAGGCCGTTCTTGTACTGGCTCTCAACCAACTAGATCCTAAAGGGTAAAAGCTACCTGCTCATATATCAAACAATTTTTATTTATCTGCTACAGTAAAACACTGGCGCAATAAAACGTTACTGCTCAAACCAATTTTTTTTATTTGGAGTCCACATTTTTGACCAATTCAGCATTAATTTTCCGGCTTTTAGGTATTGAATGATTAATCCAATGAAATCTGTATTATTCTTTATCTTGTTTCTTCTTGTCTTATTCACCAGTGATAATGACCAACTCTCTTAAAAGGCCAAACCCATGAATCTCCCTCATGTCTTATATAGACTCTATGTTACATCTATTCCCCCTTCATTACCACTTGATCTAGCCACAATGAAATATTCTGAGTTACAATGTTGTGGACTCAATTTCTGGGTATTTCCAATGATATGCTTGGCGCTTGTGGCATTCTCAGGTATCACCTCAGGCCTTGCTCTTGGAATATTGTCGCTCAGCCAAGTTGATCTTGAGGTCCTCATTAAGGCTGGTCGCCCAAACGACAAGAAGAATGCAGGTTTACTATCAAAACGACACTACATTCTGCACTCTTTTTTTTAATCTAACATTTTCAAGTTCTACAGCCTCATTTCTATTACTATTATGCTTTTTTCTGCAGCGAGGATTCTACCTATTGTAAAGAATGGGCATTTCGTATTGTGTACCCTCCTTATAGGAAAATCACTAGCCATAGAGGTACACAGTTTTTTTTTTTTTTTTATTGATATCGTTAAGAAACCAAATAACCTAAAGTTTTAAGCTATTAAACTAACCACCTTTTGTAGAGATTTAATTCATATAAAAATGGAAGGTGACAAGAACAAACTCCTAATATTTTTTCAAAGAAGACTTTGATAAAACAGATACATATATGAAGGTTCATGAATTGCTTTTATTTATTTATATCACTGACAAAGGAAGCAAAATGATTCTAAATGTTGTGTATATGTTAAGGCACTGCCAATCATTATGGATGAAATAGTCCCTGTTTGGATTGGTATTCTTATATCGGTTCCCCTGGTGACTGTATTTGCAGAGGTAATGTTTACTGCCAAATACAGCTTAAATGATGAAATAAGGCATGCTTCTCTTTCATTAATTTATGATTTATGTTCTTAGATTGTTCCTCAAGCTGTGTGCTCTCGATATGGACTAACTCTGGGAGCAAAAATGGTTCCCTTTGTTCAACTGCTTCTGCTGATCTTCTTCCCTATATCCTATCCAGCTAGTAAGGTATATATTATACATTGTGTGTGGGTCTTCAATTTGTATACAGTAACGAATCCAAGGGGGCACTGGCCTCCACGTTTCAAAACTTTTTACCAAATTGCTTTGGTACTTTTTGAGAGCCTCCACTTTCATCTTTGCTCCCGTTGAATTATTTCTGAATTCGTCACTGTTTGTATATGTATCAGTGCCATGTAGTAACTAATCCGTAGCTTCAATACCATAGATAACAACGAAAAATGTTTGTTCAAACTCATGCTTACTTGAATGGCAAATGTTGAAAATGGATATTACTTCAACATTATGCAAGAAGTACTTGAATTAGAGATTTTAACATGTTCACCTGACTTAATTTGATCTTTATATGCATAAAAATTTATTTCCTAAACATGTTCCTCTTATGGCAGCTGTTGGATTGGGTCCTGGGGAAAAGCCATTCTGTTCTCTTGAGAAGATCAGAGCTAATGACATTTGTGGACTTACATGCAAATGAGGTTTTAGTCCTCTTCTCTTACTGAACTAAATTGAATATAATTGCCTAGCTGATAGCTAAAATGTGCATATGCAGGCAGGGAAAGGTGGAGAGTTATCTCGTGAAGAAATTTCTATAATCAAAGGTGCTATGGATTTGACTCAGAAGACAGCTAAAGATGCAATGACACCCATATCTCAAACCTTTTCCCTTGATATCAATTCCAAACTCAACATGTAATATGTTATAGCTTTTAATTATAATCTAATTTACACATTTTTTTCTCCCTATCTCTCCTTCAATAATTACACTTCTCCTGTATCATTAGGCATACAATGACATTAATAATGAGCAAAGGTCACAGTCGAATACCTGTTTACTCTGGAAGCCCAAGAAATATAGTTGGCCTCATATTGGTAAGTAACAGAAGAAGCACACTTTCTTTGTGATCTTGAACCCATAACTTGTGAGAGAGAGTATTATTCATTATATCCATATAAATGCAGACTAAAAGGGGAGGGGGGAATGTTCCTTTTTACATTTGAGAAAATGTTGTAGTGCATTAGCTTCTATTTCTTATAATTTATATGAAATTTTATAAGATTCATATACTCTAGTATTTCCAAATCATCTCTTAATGCCCTGATATGCTCTGTAATCATAGAGTGTTAAATGTTTGTGCAGGTCAAAAATTTGATGTTCTGCCGCCCAGAAGACGAGACCCCAATCAAGAATTTGACTATAAGAAGAATTTCTAGGTATGAGAACTATAATGTCTGGAATTTTTCAATCCAATGCCATGTTTTAGCCATCAGATACTAAATTGCTGGTGACTCTTATATGTGCAGGTAGTCATTACTATGCTTACTACTCGGTACTGTGTTTTCACTAACCACAGCATAATTCTGCCTACATCTGTAACAGGGTTTATGAAAATTGGCCACTATATGAGATACTGAATCTATTCCAGAAGGGCCACAGCCATATGGCTGTTGTCTTGAAGAATAACAAGAACACTTCAGCTCATGCTGTGGGTGAACCTACCATTTTAAATAAAATTACTGATACAAATTTAAACCTAGTGCAAGATATTGGAGGTAACATCTTAGGGAATTTAGCCTTGGTATCATATTTAAATTATTCAAAATTCTGTTTTTGCTTAAGATGAAATGAGAAAAAAAAAAATAGAAAAGCTAATTTCATGAATGAGCAAGATTCATTTATGTTTTATTAATCCAGAATCTACAGGATCTAACTCTTACCTTGATCCGGAAGAGAATCGGAGTATTCCCATCAATGAATCTACTTTACCTTCAAGTGAAGAGGAATTTCACAGTGCAACAGTGCAGAATGTCATGGAACTTGACAGTGAACTACGTCAACTGTCCGGACAGTGGGAGCAAGAAGATAGATATATGTCACAAGAAAAAATAGAATCTCTTCGTACTGATTTTGATGAGGATGTGATTGGTATCATTACAATGGAGGATGTTATGGAGGAAATTTTACAGGTTAGTTGTTCATGGCTTCATGCTATATTCATTATTTTGTATGTGATTTTTCAGATGCTAATTTTCTGTCATTTGCTAAGTGCACGAGTCTTCTTTATCACAAGTCAGTACCAGAATTGGTTCAAATTGCTAAGATAGATCTGGTTAACTAATATCGTTATTGTATGTTGATAATCCAGAATAGCATGCATTGTTCATGTTGTTCTGTATGGGAATAGACATTTTTCTTTCATTTCCTTGATGACAATGTTTATTGTTCTATTTAAGAAAAAAAAAAAAAANATTAAAAAAAAAAAAAAAAAAAAAAAACAAGAAATTTGGTTACAGTTTACTTCTGCAATAAATTTAATCTGCAGCTTGTCATTAATGTGTATATATGGCTTGCACTTTTAAAGCTTGAACTTTAGAACAACTAATTTGTCACATTAAAGTTTGTTTCGTTCTATGCTGACTGCTTTTGTTATGTTTACAAGGGAGACATATTGGATGAAACTGATGAATATGTTAATGTCCAAAAGAAGTGAGTTAACATCCTATTCTACAAAGAATTTCACTCCTTAGCATTTTAATTGCTATTTTTTTTTTCCCCTAATACAGCGATAACTAATTCCATGTTTCAATTTGTTCTTATTTTCAGCATTACAATTAACTTGCTGCCTTTACAAAAGACACAATCAAGATCATCAAGGAGAGGTTGAGTTTTTGGCCTTCGTTGAAGAACTTCACAATAATTTTTACTTTGTCAGCATCCTTTCATTGACATTGAGAATTTCAGAAGCTAATAAGCAGACAGTGCCATTTTGAAGAGCAAGGATTTTTTTTCACATATCAGCAATAGCGAGATCTATCATTTGATGTTCAGTCCTTATGTCATTGAACTTAACTTTCAGGTGCTAATGTTGAACTTGGAGATTATTTAAAATGTAAACCAGTCATAAAACAATTAATAGAGATGATTATAAAGATCACTAGTTATTGCATAGAATATTGATCTTCAAGTGTCATGGTCACTCTAGTTACATTAATCATCTGTGGCATGTTCTGGTGGTGTCTATACTCACTAAGTAAATAAGGGGTAAACTGGCCAATACCCATTTCAACCCCTCAAAAGGGAACTATAAGACAACAATAAATATCTCAGGAGATAAAGGCACAACCATCCATTTACATTTACCTTTTGGATAAGATATCTGCTATAATAAGAATCTCCAACCATAATGAAAATCTAAACACAACCTTAGAAGCCATGAAAACTCTAATCTGTGCATCAAACCCAACACTCTCTGTCTCAAATATTAATCCGTGGAAACCCAAAATCCACGGTTTCTACCCCAGAACTATAGAAATGCTCAGCTACCCTCTAAGCACATTAAAACCACATGCCAATGCCAAAGGATTTTCAGGTACTCCTTCCAGAATAGGAGATGATGTTGCAATCAAGAAGTCCAAGAAAAACAATGACGATGGAGATGACGAAATTCCTCAGGAAGTTTTCAACAGGATGATATTTAGAATTTTGGTTTCTGTGGGGGTGCCTATGGGGTTGGGTTTGGCATTTTTGCATATATTTGGTGTGCTTAAGGAGCAGCAGATATGGGATGCACCAAAATGGCTCCCGTTCTTGACAACTTTAACAACTTTTGGTGCTTCCACGCTTGGAATTGCATATGGGGCACTGTCTACAAGTTTGGAGGCAGAGAAGGAAGGATCATTTCTTGGGCTGGAAGAAGTTCAGAAGAATTGGATAGAGATGTGGAAGGAAGAAGATGAGAGCAAGAGATAGAGTGTAATAAAGTGGGCTCTTTTGCAACATATCAGAATCATTGTTGATTACATCCTACAATTGAATACATTCATTGAGTTATGGGCTACTTTGCTAGACAGTGGCTTTGTATTTGAATTTTGAAGCACTTCCATAGTAAATGGAATAAAAGTAGATTCATAATTTTTCAAGTATATGCTCTCTATAACTTCACTTTCTGTTCTGCTACTGCTACTGCTTTTTTAGTATATGCAGTATGTTGCTTTCTTTTCCAGTGATGTTCAGTGTTCTTATCTTATACAGAATTTTTCTTTTTCTTTTCTTTTCTATCAAGTGAAAATATTCATTTAAAAATGGAATCAGTTTTTTTCCTTTTCTTTTCCTACAACATACTTTTGAGAATAATTACATCTGTGAAAGGTTTTTCCGTCATTTCATGAGATACCCAAAATTCTTTATCTTAAAAATATTTTTTCTTTACAAATTTTCACATAAATGAGTTCCCTATCACTGTAAGTTCCAATAAAACCAAATTCAAGCTAGCAACCAAAAGATAGTTATTCTCACACACTCTCGGCTATGAATTTTTTAATATCAAAAATTTAAATATAGCAAAAAGATTTTAATCTTTCCTTTTTCACATTCGCTATTAAGTACCAACAAGTAAAAATGAAAGTATTTTCACTCCCTTTTACATTTTTCACTTCCCATTTTTCAACTCTCCTTCTTAATACACCCTAAAATTTCATTGAGGGAAGCCATTTATGACAACAGAATGGACAGAAACATAATCACAAAGGAGATTTTTCTTCACTTCTCTCATTTTTAAGTCGAGGATAATTTTACAATTCTAAGAAGATACATGATATCTCTTTAATGTTATAGTATGAGAATTGTTAATTTTGATCATTAATAATAAATGACTAAAATTAAATGCTTCTATATCAATAATTATCACGTTGTCATGCAAAAGATATGTGAGAAACCTTAATTAAACAATACTATAAAGAATAGGTATACGCAATTGACTATATAATCAATGTTGACGATCTTAAAAAGTGCCTTTTTTTTAATTTTCTTTTCTATCTTTTGGCATTATGAAGTGCACTGTGGGATCCATTCATGCACCATGTCCATGTCCATGTCCATGACCATGAGCAAGTAAACACGTTGAATAGTGGTCAATTCTTATTACCATAATTTATAGGATCTGACAAATTAAGTTAAGCCTTGTTTCTGAAGGACAAACCATAAGGCGGTCCAGCTATATAAAGTTTGTAGGCATCTAAAGGTAAATCATACATAAAAAATAGTTTGTATATATATCATTACTTTGTATCGACGTTGATGTTGATGACATCAGTGAGTACGTTTTCTTTTCTATCTTTTTGGCCTTTCGGTAAATGAACTATGAACTCCACTTTGGGATCTATTCATTGCACCATCAACATAACATGTAAACACCATGAATACGTAACTAACACATTATATCAACATGTATTAATATGTCATTAATTGGAATCTTTTGAAGTGAACTAGTATTAAATTGAAGGCAGATGGAGAGTACTTGTCACTTTGTGGGGAAGGAAATCTGAATGGAGATTTAAGAAAATGATGCCAACGGTTCCCAATGGATGGTCCCCTTAATTTCCTTGTCAATTGTTTATTGCCCACATTAAAACTCCATGTGCTTCTTTCAGTTTTATATCCACCAAGTTGCCACCATTGACCATTGCCCCAAATAAACAATTCATTAATCTTTTGGGGATAAGTTTTATGTGCCATTTTCAGAGATAAACTTCTATAGATCCCACCATGAGAATATAAAAATTTTAAGTTTAATTTAAGATTTTAATCAACATCATAAAACTTATGGATTCACTTGCAAGTTTGCTTAATCTACCCATAATATATGTGTATATTATATTGTCATTTTCATAATTGTCACACTCTAGTTCCTTTCTCATTTTAACCTTGAATTTCTAAAAAAGGAAGAAGATATACTTAATTCTTTCTTTTCTTGTTCTTTTCCCTCAACTTTTAACTCCCAAACACATCATAAAATTGTAAAATTTAGTGCTCTTTTTAGAGTTAGTGTATGGGCAAGTCTATTAATTTTTATTTTTNATACACCATAAAATTGTAAAATTTAGTGCTGTTTTAGAGTTAGTGTATGGGCAAGTCTATTAATTTTTATTTTTTTAAAGGGGTGCAAGTCCCATTAATTATACACAACGTTACTGCTGTAACTTACACCATGCCATTCCCATTAATATCACTACTCACGGTTATTATCATCATTAATAAACTTAATAGCTCAAGTGATTAACCAAACAATTACTCAAATATTACATACATTTAATTCATGAAAACAAAAATATAAAGAGCGTATTCAAGATTTTGCAACCAATATTCTGAAGATATTTAAACAACAAAATCCAAGTACTCATTACATCGCAAAATAATGTACAACACATCCCACTTATTGAACATAAATCATGAGAAAAAAAATGAAGAAAAAAAAGAAGAAGGGAATATTGATACTCTGTAATAACCACATTGTCTCTCTTTTGTTTTCATTNTACTCAAATATTACATACATTTAATTCATGAAAACAAAAATATAAAGAGCGTATTCAAGATTTTGCAACCAATATTCTGAAGATATTTAAACAACAAAATCCAAGTACTCATTACATCGCAAAATAATGTACAACACATCCCACTTATTGAACATAAATCATGAGAAAAAAAATGAAGAAAAAGAAGAAGGGAATATTGATACTCTGTAATAACCACATTGACTCTCTTTTGTTTTCATTTATTTTCAATCTAATTCTCGTATAATATAAAATTAGTTGCAATTCGTGCAACGCACATGCAACTATTTAAATAGAGAAATCAGACATATAAAAAAAGAGAAAAAAAATAAATACAATAATTATAAATAGTCTTATTCGTAAATAATTAATTTTTTTTTAAGTTTTTATAGTGATTTAGCATATAACACAAGCATTGGGATCCTCTTCAACACTTCTGGCATAGTAATATTGTGGCCTCTCTCTCATGTGATTATAATAGGCATGATAAGCCTCGTGAAGATCATTCAAGTCGCCATTTGGCTCTTTTGGCTTCTGATTCTGATCTGCATTCTTTTTCTCAGGCTCTTTCTTTGGTTCTGGTTTCTTCTTCTCAGGTTCTTTCGCTGGCCCAACAGAAAGTATTTCAGTATGACACAGCTTCCTCAGTTTCCCCACTACATTTACTGCGTCTATGTCTCCAGTTAACGTCAATTTCTTGTCCTTCATGTCCACTGACACTGACTCAACCCCTGAAAAAATTCACAAAACGTTATCACTTCACATATTCTCTCAATTTTTTGTTTTGGGTATTGTTTCTTTTTCGTTCAACATAATAATATTTTCATTTAAGAGTGCTTTGGATTGCTTAAGCATCTAAAAACAGAGAGCTTACAAGAGGAAGAAGATTACAAGTTGAAATTCAATACCTGAAATTCCAGAGACTACCTTCATGGCTTTTGTTTTAACTCTGTCATCATGTAAATCTACCTTTAACACCACTTTCTGTGACAGCAAATCAAAGAGATGTTAGGAAGTATGTAAAAGCCAAAACCAATATAAAATATAATGTAGCAGGCAACAAGAGGAGCCCAGATTATAATGTTAACACTAAAAAATGGATCTCAAAGTTTGAATATCAAATAGATGCTTCACATTCAAAGAAATAAAACAGAGTGATAGTTTTTGAGTCATGCAAGGAAACAGAGCAAATCTCAGAGAAATTTTCACAGATGGCTTTAATGCATCATTTCCAAGGTCTTGAATGAGAAAAAAGAGTGCTTGAAATCCAAGCCTTGAATCACACCTTCATTTGTCTTTGTCTTTGACTGTGTGATGAGCTAATAAATGCCAAAAGAGGTTATTATGAGGGAACCTGAAAAGGAGTGGGAGATGGTCTTAGTGAAGTGGAGAACTGAAGCTAAGCTTAAGCAGGTTTTATACTAGGAGCTGGAGAGAGAAACATAGTCAATTCAAGTCAAGGCAAATAGTGTAATGTATGGTCCCCAAAATCCAGTTGTGCTGAAACTTTGAAAAAGTAAGGCTATTTTCACATCCCTCACAAACTGAATAGTATATATATTAGTGTCACTTAATTTTTTTCAAAAGAAAAATGAACATATGCACTACTGCACATGATAGTAAGAAAAACTTATTCAAGTTGTCAAAAGATACCTGAGTTGTACATTAGTTACTTCATTTTGAATATCTCATTTAAATTATGATAAAATTTGATGAGAGAAAAATAAACTTCTATATTNATTGTGTAAGTAATATTACTCAGTTTGTTACAAAATAATGTTGCTATACTTTGTATTATGTAAGGGTTTTTTTGTTAGTTCACTGGAGGCTATACAATGAGAAATTAATTATTGCAACAAAAGGGAGACATTAAGTAAGTTAAATGAAAAATAATATAATTTAACTTGACTTAATAAGTTAATATAACTCACTCCTACATAATATAAGGTAAGCTTATTTTCTTTCATAATTCACTTCATCCAATCCAAATAAGATTTGAAAACAGAACTTCTATAATCAAATATTTAAATGTGACCTATTAAAATTTCAAAACTTGATTACTTTTAAGAATTTGGGTCTGAATATGTGTTTCTATAATAAAAAAAAAAAAAGGACTATCATAACTTAACGCCATACTACAATATCACTACTCACTTTTAACACTGGCGCCATTACCAATAGCATTATTATCTTTAATTAGTTTATGTTATAGTACTAATTCACTATTTTTGCTCCTTGAATGAAAATAAATTGAATAACTCAAATTTTATTACTAAGGAAGAAAATAGAAGAAATTTTTGGCATAAATCAAATGACTCGCTAGATGAGAAAAAACTGTACAGAAGATCCCTCTCTGGGGTTCCACTTTGGGAATCTAAATGATGAGAAAATGCGAAAAGGAAAATCCAAAAGCAGCGCGTCCACAACCCTATTACAAGATTTTTAGCTTTTTGTTTCCAAGTTTGTCTTACTAATTCCAGAATTTAGCAGATGACACAGGCATTAGGATCTTCTTCCACACTCCTAACAAAGTAATTTTGAGGTGGTGGTGCTGTGGTCTGATGCTGAAGGTGATAGAAGTAGGCATAATCACTTGGCTTCAAAACAACTTCTGCCTTCTTTGGATCCGCTTTCTTCTCTTCTTTCTTCTCTTCTTTCTTCTCTTCCTTCTTCTTCTCCTCTTTAGCTGGTCCAACACTAACTATTTCGGCGTGGCACAGCTTCTTCAGCTTGCTCACCACTTTTACTGGGTCGATGTCTCCAATTAACGTCAATTTCTTGTCCTTCATGTCCACAGACAGAGACTCAACCCCTGCAAAATTGAAACAATATCTGTATGATTTAGATGCTCTGGAACTGAAGCAAAATTGCAATTAATTAAGCTAGATTAATAACAGAAATTAAGTTTTCTAAAGACAGAGGAGTTAGTAATACCTGAAAGACCAGAAACTGCTTTCATGGCTCTTTGCTTGATTCTGTCATCAAATAATTCCACCTTCAATACTACTTTCTGTCACAAAACAAATCAAAGAGCTGTTAATAGGAGGCAATAATCACTTATTTAGTTGTGAAGAGAATGAATTTGGGTGAGGGTAGCCTGTACAAGTTCTAACCTTCATTTATGCTCAGTTTGTGAACTGAAAGCTAAGCGAGAAACGTCAGTGACAAGTAAAACTGGTAATTAAGAAAAGGCAAAGAAACCTAGGAGCTTTAATGAATATGATTTATAAGCAAACTTAGAGAGAAGAAGGAGATGGTTTATGTGAAGCGGTGAGGTGAACCCAAGCTTGGCCAACATTTTATACTACAAGGGAAGAGACCAAGTCAACTTTGAGTCAGCCAAACAGTGTAGTGTAGTCCTCGGTCAACAAAATCCGACAGTATTAGAAAGCCTTACAACTTTATTTTCCCACCACAAACGGTATCGTTTCACCATTATGAGAATTTAGACAATTACTATTCACATGAACAAGCCCTGATTAACATGTTAATGAGGAATCATAGTACCACGGAACGCGCTCAAGGCCCAGTCCAGTTTCGAGGAAGGCATATTCTTGCTTCATGGAAGCTTCCCTAGGAAATTATTGAACTTGAGACACTGTCACTGTGTGGTGGCAGTCATGACTCATGTCCTCTCCTCACTATACTACGTGTCAACTGCCCACTCGATCGTAGCAGCCACACGCACTGTACATTCTACACACCACTCTCCGCGTCTTCGCCGTTGCCATTTCTTTTCTCTCCTCCAGATGCTCAAGGATTCAAATAATATTTTATCACTAATCTTTTTTATTTTAATTCTATAAAGTACTTTTTTTTTAATGGANGTACTTTTTTTTTTAATGGATATAAACTAGTTTTTAAATATAACATAATATATAAATCATTTAATTGTAGTAATTTTTAATTTTACTATTAAAAAAAGGTCAAGTCTACAATATTAATGACATAAAATAGGTACTAGTGCAAAGGCCAATAAATAGTTGAGATTAAATTATATGTATGGTTCAAATATCATGACTGAATATTACCTATAAATAATTAATTGTATTTTAGCCCAAAAAATTTATGTATTTACTGGTACTCTCCACTAACTAAAAACATATATTTTTCTCTTCTCCTCCATCATTCCCATGCCCCCTTTTTCTTCTTCTTCTTCATTTTCTTCTCATCACTTCACATACATGTAAACTCATACACACATACATACACTTCCAAATTTTCTCCTTTAATCACTCACTTTCATCATTTCTTCATCTCCCCTCTCCATTTCGCCCCCTCTATACTAGCACACTCCACATTTTTTCTTCACATTGAACACCCATTATCATTCTTGCACACACCGAGTCAACTCGGTTGAGAAATGGGTCTTTAAATTCTTGCACTTTCAAGATAATTCTCTCACCTTTATTTAATGTTTAAGTACTATTGACTGAAAGTTAGTCATTTGAAGGTATGATATTCTTGGTTTAGCTTAAAAAATATGTGTTTTGTTGAATGCCTACTGAAATGTTTGAATAAACTATAAAAGGGTACCACCCATTTCTTAACCCACAGATTAGTTACATTTATTTCTTCCTCTGCTTCACTCATAGGAGCTCAAGGCCTCGATCTCTCCAAAGATCTCAATTAAGAAATGGCTCTAACGATTCAGCCTCTTTTCTCAAAATTTTCTCCTCAGCTCTCAAACCCATCGATGACCCTTTTGAGGTACAAACTCAACACTCGAATCTCATGCAACAATGGCCTCAGCGACACAGCACTTTCATAAGAGTTGGCCTCTTTTATTCATGATGTAGTTTTAGATCCTTTGGCAGTATGGGAACCAAAGTTAATCCCAAACTAGGGACGGGGATTTTCCTACCCATCCTTATATTTTTTTTCAAATTATTAAAAGAATAAATAAATTTTGAGGAGTCATAAACTTGATTATGCATAGGGTGTAGGATAAAAGATGGGGACTCCATTTTCAGCCGAGAAACTTCACTCCAAAAAAAATAGAGTCAAACTATAATTTAACAAAAATATTAAGGTACTATATTATTATTAAAAAGATTAGGTGTCTAAGTTGCTCATCAAATCATCACAGTCATTTATTAGACTAAGTAGATGATTGAATGACCATTTATTGGCCTTTGCACTGGAGTCAATTTTGTGCCATTAGTATTGTAAACTTAGCCTTACAAAAAAATATGATTAAAAGCCAAAATGNTAAAAGCCAAAATGAAAAAATATTTGTTAACAGGATTTGATTTCAATAGGATTTTTTTCAAAAAAAAAATATTCATAAACAAATTATTTATATTTTTTTACTATAATTTTAAGTTTGAATATAAAATTTAAAAAAATTTAAGAATAATTTTAATATTATTTGACTACATACTATTTGATTTATTTATAATTTTTACATGCATAACAGAGACTTGACAAGGTGTAAATGATTTATTAAGGATGAAAAGCTTTTTAAAAAAAGAACATACACTATAAATATATTAAAACGGATATTGTATTTAAAAATATGAAGTTTTTTACATATTAAAGATGTATGTGATATCTCCTTAACATAGTAGCACTATAACTATTGACATGAAAAATAATTAATCTTAACCGTTAAAAATAAATGACCAAAATTAAATACTTTCACATTAACGGTTGTGATATTGTCACGTCAGTTATATATCACATACCTCCTAACATAACATAGTAGAATCCCCTTAAAAATATTATAAATTTTTATTCATTTGAATCACAACCTGGTCACAATCAAACTCACTATTTTTCTTTTTTTGACTGTTAAAAATAAATAATAAAGATTAAATATTTCTATATCAATAATTATAATATTTTTATATTATAAAAATATCACATATCTATCTCGCATGATAGAATTCCCATAAAAATATTATAAACTTTTATTCATTTGAATCACCATCTGGTCACAATCAAACTCACTATTTTTCTTTCACCATTTTAGTTCAATGACAATTTTTGACATTCTTCAATTTCAGAGTGCTCGTTAATTAAGATTGACTCTAAAACGTTCATTGAATTTTTATTTTTATTTTTAATTTTTTTACTATTCTATGTTGAGACTTTTCATAATGTATCTCCAGTTGTGAAGGCGACGGAAGGCGGCTACGAAAACAACTTGTCACATATGTATCATGTCATAATATGTTAATCACAAAAATGAAGGAGTATATAAAACAGTTAAAACTAATATACGTAAATGGGCCCAAAAAAATAAAGAAAGAACTTGATTTGTCCTCTCTAAATTGAAGATAATACTATTTCATTCTCTCTCCTATAATTGTTATCCCAACTTGGTTTTTTATCTTTATTTTTAAAAAGCAGGCCTTTGGAAGTAATAAAAGTCTTCTAATAGATAAGACAACGACACCAGAACAAAAGATAACAGTTTTTTTTTTTTTTGTTTAATTATAATTTTTATCCTCTTATTTTAATAAATTTAACCTTCTAGTTATTCTATTTTAAAAATGAATAATTTAGTTTTTCTATATCATAAAATATATAATTTTGGTCATTTCATCATTTTTCAAGTTTAGTTTAAGGTGTAAAGTTTTTCAATTCATAATTTCACAGTTCAGATTAAAGAATTACGTCTTGTAAATTTAGTCACAAAATTTCAGCTCGATCCAATGGTGGAACTCAACCCAAAATATCAAAACTTTATCTAACTGCAGATCTAGATTCTTTCACCATTAGATTGAACTGAAATTTTGTGAGAATNTTTGTGAAAATATTTACAAGGTGTAGCTCTTCAATATAAACAGTAGGATTATGAATCAAAAAATTTTAAACCTTGAAGTAGACGTAAGAAATTTTGACTTATAGATAAAAGAACCAAAATTACATATTTTATGAATATAATTGACTAAATTATTTATTTTTAAAATACATGAACCAAAAAATTTAAATTATTAAAATAAGATGACCAAAATTATAATTAAGTCTTTTTTTTTTTTTTATATATACCATTCATGACTGCATTAGATCCTTGAGTGTTAATTAAATAAGCCAAATTGAAGTTAAGATTTTTGTCCTCTAAGTAAAGTTTAAGTTAAATGAGTCAAAAGATAACTCAGCTTAGTTAATTCTTAATTTTTAATTCTTCATCTAACATGAACAAGTTTCATCATATTAATATTAAGATTTGACTTTTGAGAGTGTTTGTGAACCATAATTTTACATTAATATCATATTTGCGATTACCACTGCCACTAATTCATTTTTCTATCACCATTAGCATTATTATCATGAACTAGTTTAAGTTATAACTTTACTATTACTTAGTTTATAAAATAATTTTTATATTTTTTATTACAACTCTAAATTCTAATTTATGTTATAATAGTTATTTGAATATTATTGTTTTGTGTTCAATATATTTACCAACCAATGATCCATAATTCATACCACCCATGGCGCCTAATTCTCTAAAATCTAACACCAAATGCATGTAGCATGCCCATCCAAAATTTGGCACCGTGAATAAATTCAACTAGTTGAAATATGTGCAATGCATGAGCAGCTATTTAAATAAAAAAAAATTAGATCTGTGAAAAGAGACAAGAAAAACAAAAAAAGTAATAAAATGAAAAGAGCAAGTACAATAACTATAAGCCAAGTCTACAATACCAATAGCACAAAATGGACACCAGTGCAAAGACTACTAAATTGTCATTTCATCATCCACTTGGCTTAATAAATGGCTGTGATAGTTTGAATCGTTTGATGAGCAACTTGAGCATCTAGTCTTTCTAATAATAACATAGTACCTTATTATTTTTGTTAAATTATAATTTGACCCCTTTTTTTGGGTCATTTGATAAAGCATAATCTAGTCATAACTACATTGTTGTCGACCCAATCAAGTTTGAAGGCATCATAAGATGAAATGAACATCTAATATTTATTAGTGTTATAATATTAGTTTTACCATCATTATTTTTACCCAATTGGTTCATCAAATTAAAATATCACCATATATTATATTGCTAGTTTTAATGAATAATACATCAAAATATTATTGTTGTATATTGAAATTTAAACCAATGAAATGCCATAACTTGATGTTTTAATATTGCAACCGAAAATTGATTTAAAGGCCAAAACAATATATAATTGATTTATAGGACACATTTAAAATATCATGAAGCTTGGTGATTCATCATTTATATGCAGACAGAGTTTAAAAATTTATAAATCAAAATTGGTTCAAAGTTGTTGAATAAATAAAAAGTTTTATTTTGGCTTAAAGAAAATAAAGTATCATATAAGGTGTCTCTTAGGGGAACGTACGCCAATTGTTCATGAGTTTTGTAGTAAAGACAAGATCCCTACTTAGCGGTGACAAAAGAAATGGTAAATGAAATGGTACAAAAGAAATAAAAAAAANTGGTACAAAAGAAAAAAAAAAAAAAAAAAAATTCAGACTAAAAAAGTATAAAATCAACATGAAATATGAAAATTAGTACACAAATATTGTGAAACTATCGGAAGTGCTTTTACTCGTAATTCAGTAGTTTGCTTTTGAACACAACTTAAAGAGCTCATAAATTAGCACGTAATTGCTTATGTTCTGTTGCTATGGCAGATGAATGGTCTTCATCCCATCACCATGAAGTTCAGAACCTTTTGGTTTCACAAAAAAGGAGAATTCATTGCATAGCTATCAAATTCAACAGCTACAATTCGATTTTTGGAGGGCTGGAAATCAGTTTCAGGACTGAAAAGGCCAGGGAGTCCACCACTTGAATTGTCTGGGACCTCAAAGTTGTGTGACATAAAATAATCCCTTAAGGCTACAGAAAGGAAACACAAAAGTCCTCCAAATCAATTATCATAGCATGTATTCATACAAGGGGAATCTCATTATGCACCATAACAAGCAATTTCAAACTCATTCATACTCCAAATTTAAATCACACATTTCATCAAATACTTTGTGGGTACACCTCAAACACAACTTCTCAAGGGTACTCTAAGTGGGTAATACCTTCATTTGGCTACCAAGGCATGTATTCATACAATGAAAACTAATTTAGACACTACAACAAGCAATTTTGAAGCATCATATATGTGAAATATTATTCAAGCATTTTAACAAACATTTGGTGGGTATTCAACAAAACACACATTTTCTAAGCTAAACCAAGTATATCATACCTTCAAATGCACAACTTTTAGTTAATAGCACTTAAACATTAGATAAGGGTGAGAGAATTATCTTGGAAGTGCAAGAATTTAAAGACCCATTTGTCAACCAAGTTAACTCGGTGTGTGCAAGAATGATAATGGGTGTTCAATGTGAAGAAAAAATGTGGAGTGTGCTAATATAGAGGGGGCAAAATGGGGAGGGGAGATGAAGAAATGGTGAAAGTAAGTGATTAAAGGAGGAAATTAGATGTCTGGAGGTGTATGGGTTGATGTGTGTGTGAAGTGAAGAGAAGAAAATAAAGAAGAAGAGGGCGTGGAAATGATGAAGGGAGGAGAAGAGAAAAAACTTTGGTTAGTGGGGAAACACAAGTAAATACATAAATTTTTTTGGGCCAAAATACAATTAACTGTTTATAGTTAATATTCAATCATGATATCTGAAACGTACATGTAGCTTAATCTCAATCATTTAATTGTCTTTGCACTAATGTCCATTTTGTGTCATTCATATTATAGACTTGGCCTAACTATAAATAACCTTCGCAAAAGAAAAAACTTTTTTTTAAGTTTATATAGTAATTACTCAAATTTCAAGACCGGCAAAATCTAATCAATCACTAGACCACAAAATAACTTTACAGTATATCCCTCTTCTTGGACACACACTTAATTTATGATCTAAATAATGAGAAAAATTCTAAAAGAAAATCCAAATCCAAATGCATCATAACTCCCCAATAACCATTTACTACTATTTTCCCCATTCATTTAGCAGATGACACAGCTGGCGTTGTGATCCTCTTCCACAGTTGTAACATAGTAATATGGTGGTCTCATCTGACTATAATAAGCTTCATAGGCCTTGACAAGATTAGCCAAATTATCTTTGGTATCACTTTTCTTGTCATCTGTCTTCTTTGGATCCTCTTTCTTCTCTTCCGTCTTCTTCTCCTCTTTAGCTGGTCCAACACTAAATATTTCAGCGTGGCAAAGCTTCTTCAGCTTGCTCACCACTTTTACGGGGTCGACGTCTCCAATTAACGTCAATTTCTTGTCCTTCATGTCCACAGACACTGACTCAACCCCTGCAAAAATTCACAATTGAAATAGGTGAATCATTGAAGCTATATGATTTGGGCTTTCTTGGAAGCAAGGCACAATTGAAATAGAAAGTTTTGGTCCCTGTTTGCATGAGCATCTAAAGACAGAAGAATTAGAAGAGGAACAAGATTAAAAGTTGAAATTCAATACCTGAAAGGCCAGAGACTGCCTTCATGGCTTTTTGCTTGATTTTGTCATCAAATAATTCCACCTTTAACACTACCTTCTGTGACATAGCAAATAAAAGAGGTGTTAGATTGAAATTTTATTACTGCAAAATTGATCTCAAACTAGTAATACGAATCTTAAAAAGGGAATTATTAAGTTATTGAGCAAAACTTAATAATTAATAATTGGATGAGGATCCGGATACTAACCTTCATTTTGTTGGTGAAAGAAAAAGGGGTGATAAGAGCCCAAAAAAAAGCTAGCAACTTGAGGAGGAGGAGTAGTAGAAGATGGTTTAAATGAAGCTAAGCTTGGTCAGGGTTTTATAGCAGGAGCTCAAGAGATACAAGTCAAGTCAACTTAATGCAATCTAAATAGTATATTTAGATCTCCAGAAGCCTCTGTTTATTTCAAGTGTTACTTTTATAGTAATCACTATGTTACCATTCTTTTATGTTACACTTCTCACTTACTCATAAGATCCAATGAGAATTACAATATAATTTTAGTGTTATAGCAAAGATTTCAAAAAATTGAGTCACTTAATATATGTCTGGACACACAATTTATTATAAAATGCAATAACGGCAAAATATAAGAAAGCGTGTTAATAAATAATTTTTCAATTTTATTTTTTGACACACTTTCTTATATCGTGTCATTCTTACATTTAATAAAAAATTGTATGTTATGGCATATACTGAGTAATTTAAATTTTTAAGATCTTTACAATGACACCAAAATTACATTGTAAATTCTATTAAAACCCACTCAATTAAGAGAATGTAACATAAAAAAATAACAAAAGAGATGATAGTTTAACCCTTACTTACTTCTATTATAAAAAAAGACAAAAGAGGAAGGCAAAAATCTCACTTCACTTTCCAAGAAGCAACCAATGTCTTTCTTCCTGGTTAGATCTCTAGAAAATGATTAAAGCTTTTTGAAGACACTCTGTATAAGTCAAGTCTAATATTGGGTCAAGTGAAGTGTGCTCCGCGTCTTCGCCAAGGCTGTACGTTCATTCGTGAATCATGACCAGTCGGAATGATTAGTCTTTTTTTCCAAGTCTCAAGTGCTCTAGTTTGTCAATTAATATTTAGAGTCTTGTTTGAGTAACTTAATAATAATAATTTTCTCAACATTTTTTTTCTTGGTTATCTAATCCTAATTTTAACTTGAGTAAGTGTAATAAAATAAGAGTAAAACCCTTTTTTAGTCCTTGAAAAATACAGTCATTGATAAATTCATCATCCAAAAATTTTTGGTGACAAATTGATCCTTGAATTATTATTTTGCAGACAAATTAGTCCTCCGATAGACAAGATCAGTGAAAAGAAAAAGAGGACTTGAATGAGAAAATGAGGGTTTAATCATAACTAGGCAAGATCAATAAAAAAAAATTATGAAAGGGGTCTGCAGGGGTCCAGAATTTTTCTAATTAAAGTATCAGATGACTAATTTGTTAGACAGAATAATAATTTAAGGACCAATTTGTCACTGAAAATTTTTGGAAGACGAATTTGTCAGTAACTATATTTTTTAAGGACTAAAAAAGGGTTTTACTCATAAAATAATATAAGAAGAAGGTTATAAGAGGGTCATTTTCTATACCAAAACAGATGACGTATCTCCATCCGATAGAAGGTGTTATATATATTACGTCGTCAATTTAAATACGCATGCAATTCATTTAATTAATCACATCAAACTGCTCAACTTGCACATGATGTGATTATCAAATAGGCGAATTCAACATNTAATCACATCAAACTGCTCAACTTGCACATGATGTGATTATCAAATCGGCGAATTCAACATCATCACTCATTAACCTATTCAATACTAAATACGTTATATTTTGATAACATGATAATGACTTAAAATTAACCATGTACAACTCAATTAATTTATTTAAATTCGACCCATTTAATCCAACCACGTGGAAAGGAAGCCCATCAAATAAAATTGGGTTGAGCTGGGCAGCCCATATGATAACTCCAAGCTGAAGTTGTGGTCCGGAATAAGCAAAGCAAGAACAACCCAGTCTCCTAAAAAAAAAAAAAGTAAAGGTAAGTGATCTTGTTTAGTTATTATAAAAATAGGGTAAATACTAAAATATATATTATAAAAAATAGGTACCAAGGCTCTTTAATTTAGATATTGTAATTCAGAAATAAATAAATTTATTTATTATATTTTTTAAATTATTTATTTAAATATTATACTTTTAAAAAATAAAATAAAAATTTACATATGGAGCTTACGAGATGCACTAAATCCCATGCAGAATGTCTAATAGGGATGCACCACATGAGAAATGATGCATCCAAACTTGTGACAGAGTTGATTGACCTGCATCTAGTCTTGTGACATGAGAAATAGATGGATCACGTGGCATACGGTATGTTTATATGAGACCCAAATGTTAGATTTCATTTGTGACCCTACAACTAAGAATTGTACAGTGTACTTAATTATATACAAATTATATGTTTGATAAATTTAAAATTTATCTAGTCTTACTGAAATTATTTTTTATCAACTTCAAATTTTATTGACTGTAGAATTTGTATACAATTGTGTGCTTGTTTAAAATATGAGCTACAAATATGTGGCTCACCTTTTACCACTTAAACATTGAGATTTGGCAGCCATGCCACTAGCCAAGGGCTTAAAATAGATTACTTAAAATACAAAAACATAAAAATGTTGTTCGAAAATAATGTAATCGTGTTACAAAAAGACTCTAACTCTGACCTTTAAATTTGATTTCCCCCGGACAAGTTATATTTTCTATTTAAAGCATGAATCTACAATAATTAATATCTAAAGGTAGGATTGTAAATTACCAATTTGCGCGATGAATAGAGCTCTGAATTGATAAAGTACTTTTAACACAACACACTAAAGTGTAATAGGAACAAATGGAAGGAAACAAATAAATTACAGTGCTCAAGAGTCAAGAGGAGAAAAGACAAAATGAAAAAGGAAAGTAAAGGGCCTTGGGTTGGGTCCTTATAACATGTGATAGATATGGGCCCAACACAATTCAAGTCGGACCCACTAAAAATATCTTGGTTGATATCTTGTGGCTTAGCTTTTGGCGCCACTTACCACCTTACAAAGAAAGGGAGCAATTAAGGCCCAAGGGATGAGTCCCAATAAAGGAGTGATTGCCACGTTGCCACCCTAAGCCAAACGCGTTACTAACCTCTATCTTCCCTGTCGTTTTCCCCCGAGTAAAGGACTCTCTTTTCCCATCGTTAACTGAGCGTTTACTGGATGCTTTCCGGAACACACTACTCCTATGTTTCTTTCTTTTTTCTTTTTTTAATTATTCAATTTAAGATTAAGAGTTAAGAAAATTAGTGATTGGGTCATAAATTTTTTTTATTAATTTCTTAAGTTTATTTCTAGAGTAAATTTCTTAATGTTTTTTTTAGTACTTTAGTTATAATTCATAAGTCAAACATAAAACTCACAAACCCTAAAGACGAATTCAATATCAATACCCACACACCATCTTCTTATGGCCTAAACAATAAAGCAATTCACCTTAAAAGTTTTTTTAAATATATATATTTTTTTTTGTCATGAAATTTTAGCATCACATATTCAATGTTGTCAGCATTGTTTACCATTAATTCCGTTATAAAAAAAATTTGCGTCTTGATAAACACTATTTTTTTAATAATATAAATTATTAATAATTTTAATATTTAAGTAAAATTAGAAGTGTGTTAGAGAGTGAAAGAACAAGAGAAAAAACTGAATATTGAGAAATTTAATTTGAAGGCGAAATTGCTTGAAAATAGAATCACTGATTTGTAGTGAGTATTTTTTTTTTTTTTTCTATTTATGTTACACCAAGACATTATACAAGTTTACCATACATACATATACGTGTGTGTTTTAATTAAATTTACAGGATTGATTTAGTTTCTTAATAGTTATTAGAAAAATTACAATGTATACTAGTTATTGCAAAGAAAATGTAAAGGTTTTTTTTTAAAAAAAAACACTAATTCTTTATTTTTATTTTATTTTTTGAATTGTTGGATAGAAACGATAAACATAGCCTAATTTGCCACTTGCATGGAAATGTAGATTAAAAGGAAAATACAGTTTTTTTTTTTTAAAAAAAAAACTACATATCTCTCAAATAAAAGAAAAACAATACATATCCCAATGGATACAAGTGGGTGGGAATTTTCACGTTAACAAATTTGTTTTCTTTCTTTATCTTTTATAACTTTGATTTGATGTGGTTCTCTGTAATATGCATAGCAAATTGAAGATTGAATAGAAATTAATGGACAAGAATACAAGATAGCAGGACTTAATTTATCTTCTTATTATACTATTATATAATAATGATAGGTCATGTTGTTTTTATATAACGAGATTTAAAAGAACCTATTATTTATAAAGTAGTAAGACTTACTTGTCATTTTGCATTTTGTTTTTTAATTTAAAGGTGTCACATTTTAATAATTATTTTTTAAAATTGAATTTTTTAAAGTGAATAAGCCCCAAATAAACAGTAGCCTCACAATTAATTGCAAATCCTATGCATGCTTACTTACAACGCTTAACTCAAAAATGTGAAATTCTCAAACTTTTCTGTTTTCTCCCATTGTTGCTGTGGCAATTCACAATTGGCCCCTCATCAGTACATACCAAAAACCGCACTGTATTGATAAACATCTTGTGTCCCTTGTTATAAATGCTGTGTGTTGCGGCTGCTGCCGCTGTAACTGCCACACTTCATCCTTCTCTCTAACGCTCAGCTTAAACCCCAAATTTTTCTGTATGGTATCCAAAATCCCAAACCCGGCAGAGGGGTTCTACTTGGATCCCAGTGGCATGGCCCTACCCGGACTCGGTACCTTTGCCTCTGTAACTACTGCTGCCACCACGACGGCGTCCACCACCAATTCATCGGAGGACCTCGCAAAGAAGATCCGGAAACCATACACTATTACCAAGTCTAGGGAGAGCTGGACCGAACCCGAGCATGACAAGTTCCTTGAAGCTCTCCAACTGTAAAGTTTACTTTTTTATCTTTATTTTCCTCAAAATGTAGTGGATGAATTTTACAATTCAATCAAGGCATGGTTTTGTGATTTACCCATGTATGTAATTTTCAGTTTGCTTCAATTGTGTATAAATTTTGTATGGAACCATGGAATTTGGGGATTTCAGATGGGTTTAGTGGGGAGGAATTAGTGTCTGTTTGGTAAGGGAGAAGATGTTGGAAATGGTTAATGGGTTGTGAAACAGTCAATTCGCTTCCATTATACGTTAATTATCTTAGTTGCATGATTAGGGGGTTTTTGTGCATATGTTATTACTTGTTCGTTTCTGAGTGAAGCGAGTTGTTGTTATTCTGTTCACTTTGGTGTAATCGTTTATTTGTGGATTAGTCATGGTAGAAGGATGAACATGTGATGCACGAGTCACTTAGAAAATTTTCATTTCTTATTCTTTTAGGAAGTCTTTTCCTTGGTATGGCATAAAACTGGCGTTGAAAGTAGTTGAAGTTCAGATATAAAGGGGACAATGAGAGAGCAATGTTAAAGCAAAGTTGGATTGTCAGGGGGCAAGAATTGGGACAAATGATCACTAGCTTTATGCTAAAATAACCCTTAAATCTAAGTTGGTTGAATTGGTAAATCTTTTCAGAGTCATCTGATAACTTGCATTCCAAATGGGATTATGGTTTTGGCATGGTGAAGAGGGCTTCCCTTCTGACCAATAGTACCTTCTCCACTGTCCCAAGTACATACATGAGTAATTGAGTACAAGTTGGATTAAGTTTTTTGACCATTTCACTGTGTACACTCTTATACTTGGCCAATCTGATGAGGCAGGTTTCAAGATTAGAATACTTTTTAGAAAAAAAGAAATTGAGGAGAATAGGTGCTTTTTGACTGAAGGTCACTGGCAATCACAACTAGAATGAAATTTGTTTTAGTGCTGGTAGAGAGAGAGAGAGAGAGGGGGGGGGGGGGGGAGAGGCACTAAATTTAAGAGGCATTCGGTATGTTATGATGATTTCCTCGCTTATGTCAATATTGACGTTCCTATATTTTGAAAACAATTTTTTCTTAGGGATTGTAGCATGTAAATAAATCTTCATTTGCAATAAAATGCAAAATGACTTAAAGCCATGTTAATGTAGATGCCACTCACAAAAAATTTATGTGGTCATTTAAGAAAATTATTACTTTTTTTTATTTTTTGAATTTTGATTATAACCCAAGAGTATTACAATATTGAATTGAATCCTTAAGGTGGAGAGCTTCATTGGAAAATTAGAAATTAATTTGCTTGCTTCATATGAAATGTATTTTTTAATATTAAAGCTTTTTTTTTTTTTGGTTTGTTGCTCTCTTTTCTTTCTTTCTTTCTTCTATGTTGTGGCTTTGTTTCCCATTTTGTATAATCCTCATTTTGTGTTCCTTTGTTCTACCCAGCTTTGACCGAGACTGGAAAAAAATTGAAGCATTTGTTGGATCAAAGACAGTAATACAGGTAATTTTTAAGACAGAGTCCTTTCATCATGAAAAAGTGCATCATTATTGTTTTATTTTTGGTGTATTGAATCTAGATCTTCAGTAAAGCTGTTTTCTTATTATTGTTGGAATGTGGCTAATTGGCTATGCCACTATTGGCTCTTCCTTAGGGAACCATTGTATGTTGGAGAAAAACTGCCAAGAAAAGCTCCTTTCCTCCTATCTCCCTGGCCCCTCTCCATAGCCAAACTCTATTAGATTTCCTCCCCTGTGGGTTTTTTTTCCCTTTGTGCTGATTTGTTGTGTCCCATTGCTCTGGTAGGCATGGTTTATTGGATCTCTCGTCCACATGACATTTTTAATAGGAGGATAGAGTCTCTTTGTGCTGTTAATTGGTTGTGTGTCTGCATTTAGCTGGCTTGAAAGGCATCCTGAATGTATATAAATGTTTTATATCATGAGTTGATGTATTTTTTTATGTAGTTTTTTTCATGAGTTTTAATGTCAGTGATGCCTCACTACTCACAAGGATTAAGAAATGATTTTTGCAGATACGCAGCCATGCACAGAAATACTTTCTGAAAGTTCAGAAGAATGGGACAAGTGAACATCTACCTCCACCCAGACCAAAAAGAAAAGCTGCTCATCCATATCCTCAGAAAGCCTCAAAAAATGGTCAGCATCTATGAGCACATTTTGTGCCATAACACATTTATTGCAGCCCTATCTAATAATCGCAAGTGACATTTTGCAGTTCCAGTACTCTCACAAGTTTCCAGATCTTTTCAATCTTCATCTGCTTTGCTTGAAACTGGATACATCCTAAAGCCTGATTCCTCAGGAATGCTTAAAACTCCTATTACCAACACTGCAGTGTCCTCCTGGTCAAACAACTCCTTGCAAACAGTCAATTTATTGAATGGTACAAAAGGTCACAATTTGATGTACCTGTAAATTTAGCTGATATGGTTCTGGTTTCAGTTTATGGAAATATGTACATATTTTATTTACCAAAGATACTACATAGTTCCATGTGTTTTGACCATCATATGTATTTTACAGGGCCAAAGGTTAATAATTGTTGCAGCAGCAGTGAAAGCACTCCCAGAGCACGGCCCCTTGGTGAATCTACTGGTCAAGGGAATAATAGTCAGCCATTGAGAGGTAAGGCTTTAAATTAATAAAAGGTGCAATTCTTTTAATATAAAAATTGTGTACTTAACTATGATGATTTATTGTCCTTACTAGTATCACTTTCTTCATCTTGGATACTTGGAATTGTGCATGCAAACTTATGGAGTATTGTCACAACAGTGTATGTTCTAGAATGTATCTCGTTGCTTTATGCCAGAACTTTGTGTCCAAAAACAACTATGGTGGTATAGAAATAACTTTGGAAGTTTATCTGAATTTTCAATTGAATTCTTGGACAAGTTTTTATATAATCATAGTCTTATGTGCCAAAATGTGCATTTAAACCGTGGCATACTGTAAGAGTTGTTGTATTCTCACGTAAGTTGTAGCTTCTAGCATTTCCCTCCTTATCATTGCATCTGATCTGAAATTGCTGGTAGTTTTAATGTAATGCAGAATAATTTGCTTATCACTGAGTATTTCTTAATGTTTTATTGTTGAATTTAAATGCATTAGACCTGATTTACCTATATTTGGAACGTGTTCTTTTTTAAAAAGTGTTTACTTGCCATGGGGAATTGCAAGTTTTTGGCATTTCCAGTTTCATCTGATGATTACCTTCATCTAATGATTATATCTTCAAAGCTTTCTTAGGAATTCTATAATATGCCTTTTTTTTTTTTTTTTCCATTTTTGCCGAAAGGTCTTTTTTTTTTTTTTTTCGTGAAGGAAGTTTGTCTCTATGGTAATAAACTTCCTCTTCTTATATGTTTAGTTGGCATTTGTAACTTTTTTTTTAAAAAAATGCAGTGCTTCCAGATTTTTCACAAGTATACAGCTTCATTGGCAGTGTATTTGATCCATGTGCAACTGGACATCTGCAGAAACTAAAAAAGATGGATCCTATAGATGTTGAGACGGTATTTATCCTTTCCAGTCCAATCTTTGCTATTCTCCTTGGTCAGATTGATTTGTAATTAATATTTTGCCGTCCAATTGCTATTCATATACTTGAGGCAATTGAATTTCTGGTCCATATTAAGTGGAGTTAGAATTGAAGCTTTATCTTTGGCTTGGAACTCTTATTATCAGCTTGTGCCAACTAGTATATCAGTGTATATGACCTTATGCTCCAGAAATACTTACAAATATATTCTTCTTATGACTTTGGCTCTACCCAGGTGCTACTGTTGATGAGAAACTTGTCTATCAATTTAACGAGCCCAGATTTTGAGGATCATGTAAGTACTTATGCCACTGATCTTCAAATTGATATAAATATGTCATACTGAGGACATGCCTTTACTGATAGAAGCACCATAAAATACAATTGCAGTAAAACACTTTGCTCAGACAACTCCCCTGCTTTTTTAGTTTTAAAGTAGCTACCAAATGCGCTGATCTGGTAATTTAATGAACACTGCAAATGAGGGTGGATGATGCATATCATATGCAGAACTGATTGGCTCTCCGTCTGCTTAAAGTGATTTTAGTGATATATGAGTTATTGTGCATTTAAGTCCAATATCAGATTCACAATTTTCAGGGTCATGGTTTTCCCATGAAATTTTGTTAGATGGCATGATGCTGGTTTATTATGTGCACTATGTTAGAGACGAATGTATAAGGTTGCTTATGATCAATTTGCAGGATTTTATTCCAAAAAAAAAAAAAGAATAATGTGCAGGATTGACATAATTGTTCAACTCACATTCTTTTGCCCTTGCCGCTGAACAGAATCAGCATGTTCTGAAAAATTAACACAACTAGAATTTTGTTATGTCTCTTTTGTAAATCATTATCCATCAACAGATTTGGCTTGAGTTTCTTGCCTCCTCCCTTGGTACAACTAGTATTGATGCTTGTGATTCTGCAANTAAGTCCAATATCAGATTCACAATTTTCAGGGTCATGGTTTTCCCATGAAATTTTGTTAGATGGCATGATGCTGGTTTATTATGTGCACTATGTTAGAGACGAATGTATAAGGTTGCTTATGATCAATTTGCAGGATTTTATTCCAAAAAAAAAAAAAAGAATAATGTGCAGGATTGACATAATTGTTCAACTCACATTCTTTTGCCCTTGCTGCTGAACAGAATCAGCATGTTCTGAAAAATTAACACAACTTGAATTTTGTTATGTCTCTTGTAAATCATTATCCATCAACGGATTTGGCTTGAGTTTCTTGCCTCCTCCCTTGGTACAACTAGTATTGATGCTTGTGATTCTGCAATAGTAAATGATATTGTTTCCTGCTTGAGGCTCATTCCCTGTGATATAAGGTGACTAGGAGTATATTTCGTTCTTTTAATCTTCAGTGAGACATAAAGTAGAGGATGGTTTTTGTATGTGTTTTTGGAGGTTTGGTAGCTTGAGGAGGCTCCATTTTCTATTTCCGCATCTCATCATATTTTTCAAACTGTCCATCTTCCTATCAATAGAATCTACCCTTTGAAAGCATCCTATACCTCTCAGAATTTTACTTTCATGGGTACTTGAATGACAAGGAAGCCTCTGATTTGCTGTGGCTTGTTAGTTCTTTTTAATTCCACTCATGTTTCTGGAGATTTAAATAAGAGATTTGGACTTTAGAAGCTTTAGGTACTTTTCTTATGAGTCTTTCTTTTAAGTTTTCCATTTTTGAAATAATAGCAATGGTCCACCATGGCCATTGCTAATTGTTGCTGGGAAATTCAGAGCTTTTGTTTGGTCTGGGGTATTCAATTCATGATCCATTATAGGTGCAAAAATCATATTTATAAAAGCTTTGTCACCTTTTGTGCATATCATGTGCTTTTGAAGTTTGGAAACTAGTGACAATTCTTTTTATCTATTTTGCTGCTTGGATAATTTGAAATATTATTTGAGAGTTTGTACTGAGCATGCAATTTATGGATTGTAAGATTTTGGGGAGTTTATACTGAGATTATGGTTTTCTTCTCCATCTTCTTCTTTAGGCTGTTATGAATTTCTCTTGAACTCATCACTTCTTTCTGTGGTCCATATACTATGAAGATTCACATGCCAATACTATATTTGCTGCTTGGTCAGCCTCTTTATAATTTCGCCTGTTTTAATTTTTGCAGAGAAGGCTGCTTTCGTCCTACGAGGTGGAACCTGAGACAAATGATTATATCAATACAGATAGACTTGTGCTTTAATGAGCAGTTGAAGAGTGTTTCTTAGATGGGGTAGAGGCAGGAGTTGGCTTCAGTTTTTAACTGTTAGATGCAGTTGGTGTCGCTGCATGATTTTGCATGATGAGGTAAAATGCCCTTGGAAGGGCAACAAGCTGAGAGATTTCAGCCACGGCCAATTACGATAATAGTCTAGTTTGTAGTTGCTGTTGTTAGTCAGCTCAGCTAAGCGAGGGGTTAATTCTCTTCATTCATTCTGGTTCCATGTAAATAATGACATATTATTTTAAAAGAAAATAATAACATGGGAATGTATAGTTTTCCTAGTTTTCTCTAGGTTTCTAGTTTTGTACAGTGCCAAATCTGTGTATCAGTTTTCACCAAACGACAAATTATCTTGTATGAGATACTATTCCTGTAGAAAACTTATTTAATTATATGGAGTACAAAGTTTTTTGGGCGCTGGATATGTAGATTAAATCAAAAGCCTCCTACAGGCCTAGTCCTGTGATTGGATACACAAACCACTGGTTACGTGATCCAATGTAGAAATGGTCTCCGGCTCCAGGGCTAATTCTGTGATTAGAGTAAAGGATAATCTACAACAATTTTCATTCATTACCTCAAATTCAAACATTTGTAACACTAATATTGTGAATACGAACAAATAGAGTAATGAGATATTTGTAATATTTTCTTAGAAACATTCCACAAATTGTTGTGTGGTGAAATCTGAGTTAGAGAAAGGTTTAGCAAGATCACTTAAATTCAGAATGGAGTTATCTAAACCATGTCAAACGCATAAATATACTTCCAAAAGATAAATGAGTATATGAAGTCACGTTTCTGAGATTTAGATAGTTTTAAATATACTTGAAATTCCTTCTTTTTTGTTTTTGGAATTAGATATGAGCAGATTATCAAATGATAAGTGGGTATATGAAGCCATATTTTTTAGATCTATCATTTCCTTCCTTTTTCAATTAAATTTTTGTTTAGAAGTCGTCGTTTATACATATGAATCATTTAAAAAAAAAAATGAACGCAATATTTAACAGGTGAGAAATTGATTTTAAAAGGAGGTTAGAAGTAAAATTATCAAAATCTGAAATTTTTGCTAAACTCTAAACCAAATGAAAACTCAATTTCCGTGGAATCAAATATATCCAATTTTACTAAGAAAATTATCCAACCTATCGAATTGGGTTAGTTTCATCTAACTTACATAGAATTTCATCAA
>QAOA01002043.1:143944-273554 GCA_003255065.1 Cercis canadensis | reverse complement strand
TGGTTCCATCCGTTCTTCCATATACTAGCGATTTGAAAAGGGAAGTTATTCAAGCAAATCCAAGGTGCATATGGTAAAAGACTAAATTCTCCTCCCATTTGAAGCTGACATTCATCCTATTATGTAATAATATATATTACTAATATAGAAACATAAGTACTTCCACGGAAAACAAACTTTCTATTTTCTTTTTAGCTGAATAAAGGAAGAGCTTTTATAAAATGGTGACGCCTGCATGTACGTTTTTATGATCATAGTGAACAATGTGGGCCATGTGGCAAGGTATCGGTCCTTCCCAGTTTTTTTGCCTAATTGCATCCGACCACAACCTGGTTCGTCAAAATGGTGAATGAATAAACATATTAGAGGAGTGCTAGTTGCTTTGGATCTTCTCCTCATAAAAGTCCCATGTGTATTTTTTCAAAAACTTTTTGTTAGTTTTTCAAACCTACAATTTTACAGTTTCAAGTTAGTTTATTTAAAAGATAGTACACATGGCATTTTTATAGGGATAAGATTCAAAGTGACAAGACTGTTGCTGGTATTCCTCAACATATTATGCAGTTAAATCCAATAGAATATTAAAAATTGAAAGGAAAAGAAAGTATACAAGATTCCTGAAATACGGGGAGAGATAACCAAATTAATATTGCCACTTGCACAAACACAACGAGCACACAGTTACTTCCACAAACATGTCGGTAACTTTTCAAAACATTTGAACTTCTGTAAAAGTTGCATGTCTAAGAAATGTTTGGCGACCATCGTTTTTCAGACAGAATGCAACAGAACTTTGAAGCAAAATCCATATGTTCTATCATTTGTCCTCTAAATTTTCCTTCATTTGTATAGTATTCTTTCGGATATCTCAACTCTTAAAGCAGTGAAACTTCTATGAACTAATCTATTATCTAACTGATTCTGATGAAACTAGAGAATTCTATTAAGTACACAGCTTAATGACTATTCCAGTGCATAATATGAAAAATCTAACCAGACAATCGTCATCTCGTTCCATTGCTGATACGACTCCATCTCACCTTGCTGGTCAGAAGCCACCTACCAGAAACCTCTCACATAGGGATATGGGCGCCAGTGTCCTGCCCTCAGTTTTATGTCAAGGATGCTATCAACCAGTGCTTGATTGTTGTTTCTTTCAGCAGGAGAATCTAATTATGCATAGGACAAAATCAGCAACAAAAGAAGTTTTAAATTTCAAATCCATATTATATATTTACCACTCATATAAATGATATAAAGTGAGTTCTTACCTGGATTTGGCATTATAAAACCTTGATAGCTTGGTTCTTGATACCCTGAGGTACAATCCTGCACTGGGTTAAGCTTCTGTGTGCAAGAATTCACCTGATATGTAGGAAGATGTTGTGTCACTCCTCTTTGCACTCTGCAGAATGAGCAGAGATGAAGTTTCTCTGGATTTACCATCTGCTGGACCATTGGATGACTGACATCATGATCAATCCTTCTCAGCTCATCATGACAAAGAGGGAATGGTTGAGAAATTTTGTAAGATGGGAAACAATGATGTGTTAGCGAAGAATATGTAGTTGTATTGATGGACTTCTTATGGAAACTATTATGAGCTTCTTGATCCCTTCCTGGACTCAACTCTGTGCAAGACTGTTGTGCATGTGGAGAGTGACAAAAACCCTCCAATCCAGCGTTGTGTTGCACTGTAGTATCATCCAGATGTGACACTGGAGAACTTTCATCATTTAGTATAAATTCCACTAGCTTCTCAATCATTTCCCTGGGTGAGCTTGGGCTAAACATATCAGCTTCAATTGGATTCCTCTCGGGTTTAAACATGGAATCATCAACAAAAGCTCCGTTTTCCTCATCAGGCATCAAGAATGGCTCATCAAATGTAATCAAACTGTCCTCATCAGGCAAACAAAGTTCAATGCCAGAATCAGATTCATTTAAACCGCTGAAGAAATTTGACTCCAACTCATGTTGAATTTGGAAATCCGGGCTTGATAGCTTTTGCTTCATGCTAATAGAAACGGCTTGCTTCACACCATGCAAGGACGAAATGCCTTCACAATGCACCCTATCTGATTCACACTTATCAACCATTGAAATCAGCAGTTTTTTATCTTCTACAGGAGGAGGAGAAACATAAGCCTCCCTGACATCATCTTTTGCAATCCTTGCCGGAGAACCTTGGTCACAAATTGATCCATTATTCAGTTTCAACTCCATCAAACCTTTTTCATATACCGCTTCAAGTTGATTCTTCTTGAGATTTCCATACGCTTCTAGGCTAAAGAAGCTTGGTGGCCTGCTCTTCTTTTGGGATTCCATAAGGTGGTGAATTCTGTCTGGATGTCCATCATTGAAGTTTGAATATGCTCCTGACTCTTTAAAGTGCATACCCCTCTTCAACACTGAAAGGAAATGCCGAGAGGCATCAATATGGTTTACAGACTTCTGCTGCAGATTTACTGTATTATTAGCAGTTACATCTCGCTGTAGCTGCTGTTGGGTAGAACAATTTTTAATACTCTCTGGCAGTATGGATGGCTGAAGTCCTTCACATCTCACAGCTCCTTGGTTAAGAGTTGGTTTATGAGAAGTATCTAACTGTTTAGTGATTGCATTTGGAGTAGATTGCAAGGTATTGAAATTTCCTGATGCTGGTGACATCAGAAATATCCCCGAACCTGAAGATTCCTCGGAATCAGTGTGTTTGTTACAATGCCACTTATCTTCCTTGGGCAGTCCAATCATAACTGTATGCGATTTTTCTTCATGTACTCCTAAAATTAATTTTGTAGTTCATTAACAATATTTTGCTATATCTTCCTCATCAACTCAAATAAAGTTGAGTCGAACAGACTACTCGTATTGATTATAGTAAAACTACTATGGTAAGCTAAATTATATCAACCTAGAAAGACAATAAGACACCATAGGAAAAGAATGTTACGAAGCCAGCTGCAGGAAGGACGTTTACCTTTTCTTCTCCATCTTTCCGAGTCAGCTTTCTCGAGACTCATACAATCAGAAGGTACAGGTGTTTCATTATTATGAGGGTCATTGCTCTCTTTCCTTGAAGGAGGAGGTAGTGCCTGAAATAACAGAATATTATGGAATCCTGCCAGATTTAAATGGTTGTAACTTGTAATTCTAAATCTACTCTACTTGATCAAAACCATATTTGTAGACTGTCCACTCTTAAGTTCTATCAGCAAAAGGTTAGAAAAAAAAAGCTTTAATATGAAGCTGTAACCAGACCTTGTAGCGGCGTGGAGGTCGATATGGTTCATCACTTTTATGCAGTAGATGATTACAGTTATCAAGGACCTCCTGAGCAGAATGTTGAGGCACACTTTTGTCACGTCTAGAATCTGGGCCATAGCATAAAGTTTAAATATCCCATAACATTAGTTGCAACGTTATCATCCATACTGTAGCTATTTATAAGGATATAATCCATCAACATTCATCTTTATTTACATCAAGAAAGACAAAAACCCATATATAAATTGGTAACAGACTCAACCCCATAGATCATCCACTCTGAAATGTTCAACGAAGGGTTAAATGCAAATTAGATTCTATGTAAAATCTAAAAGGAATAGTGGTAAGAACAACCATAAACAGCAAATGTTGACATCCATCAGAAAGCATGGATACCCTGAGTAAAGAGTAATGACCAAACTGGTACCCATGCAAGGTCACACTGCATGTAATCTGAGTTTTAGCTTCCAAACCGAGCCCCCTTTAATTGATGTCCTTTTACCCGTCACAAGCCCCAACCAGAAGACAAACGGTTAGCTTAAGAAAAACCATTCAATGGAATCTTAATAATGATAGTTGAATCTATATAAAGATCCAACTTCCCCAATGCGATGTGACTCTGAGTGCATATTTTTCTTTCTTACTATTTATTGCCACTCAGCATTGACTCTTTCAGTTTTCACTCCCAATTAATTGAAGCTTTTCTAATAAGAAACTTAACTTCATTGATTAGAAGAATCCAAAGACGTTTGTCTATTTCAGAGCATTACAGAAGGAACTGAATCATGTAATGTACCAACAATCAAACAAGGAATTTAATAGTAGGTCTATATATGCCATACAAAGATATTTCTCTCAAACAAAACCATTAGTGCAATGGTAATCCATAATTTTCACTGAAGACAAGAATATTAGTTAGTAAATAGGAGTGGAAATTCCACAATAACAAGAGAAAACCAAATATTACACACCTGAATCACTATAAGGTGGTGATATAAGACCTAGTTTATCTTCAAACCCGCTGTTTAAGAAACAAGCACAGATTAGGCACAAGATATAATACCCAAAAATCAGTAGAATAATCTGTNCATAATTTTCACTGAAGACAAGAATATTAGTTAGTAAATAGTAGTGGAAATTCCACAATAACAAGAGAAAACCAAATATTACACACCTGAATCACTATAAGGTGGTGATATAAGACCTAGTTTATCTTCAAACCCGCTGTTTAAGAAACAGGCACAGATTAGGCACAAGATATAATACCCAAAAATCAGTAGAATAATCTGTAAGCTTCTAAATCACAAGGTAGAAGATGTGCCTTACCGTAAAATTGGTAGGTAAGCCTCCCTGGGCAATTTTCGTGTACTAGATTTGGCTAAAGAGAAGAGAAACTCTCTAGTATAAGAAAATTTTGACCGCCTGCAATACCAAATCCAAAGAGAAATTTGCATGAACACAAACAAGATATAATGCACACCTTAGCTGTTAAAAAAAATGCTAAAAACATGAACTAAAATGCCATTCTTAATTTCCACCCAAAAAAAATGCCATTCTTAAGTTGCTTCAGCGGATCAAGAGCAACCAAAGCCTTTCTCATTCAACTCAACCAAATGCAAATATTCACTCAGGAAAAAAAAAAAANAAAAAAAAAAAAAAAAAAAAAAGAGATCAACACCGTTAAAATGATTTTTTAATTAATAAAAATTTAAGATGAACTCTCTAGTTTCTTAGCCGCCAAACAGATGCTAATGAAAACATGTGCTGTAATTAAAGTGAAAAAAATACTATTTAATAACAGTGGCTTAAGTTGTAAGCGAATATTACATACTAATAAAAGATGCAATAAAACAGTTTACTTGTGAGGATCTTTGACGGCATTACCGGACGGAGACTGTGCCAAGAATGTCGTAGCTCCATTTTCCCTGCTCATTTTCTTGGGAAAGTTTTTCTGTCAACAAATCTTCCTTAAAAATTTTAGAATCTTTATGTATTTAAGAACAGAGTTGTCTAACTACAAAAACTTCAATCACTTAAAAATCGCTGCGAGTGGAACTCAAAGCTCCTAAAAATCAAGATCTTTGAGCTAAAATCTCGCTCAAGTGTCTATGTATTTAGCATTGTAATTTTATCTACAAGAAGAAGAAGAAGAATCCGAGTGTAATGACAAGAAGCTCTTTGGTAGTAAGCACGTGCTACATTCCTTAATAAGGATTTTCTCGGGAAAATGTCTAGGGATTTGTGTGTAAAAATATGTTTGGGAGTAGAGAAAGTACAAGAAAGAGGCAAAAGCTTGGAGGAGAAGAAAGAGAAGAGGGAAGAGAGGCCCGAGGTCCAAAATGAAAATGGTATTGAAAAGGACCCCACCTGGATCAATATTGATTCTCAGGCCTAAGGGATCTATTTATATACATTCTCACGTGAATAGCATTCGCCATTGGGAATTTGCCAATTTGGGATGATATAACGAAAATCAAGGAATAATAGATACTACCTATATTTACTTTCTTTGGTTAAATACTTATATTTACTTAATCAGCATTATTCAAATTATTTTTGACTAATTATACTTAAATATATATTAAAAAATAATGTTATATTCACAATTAACCTTTTTTTTACTTTTACTAATGTAAGTCTTAGTTTAATCTACTTTTTGTCATTTTAACTAGGCACTTAATCATATCCCATAGCTGTAAAGTTTGTTGAGATTTTTTTTTTATTTGCTATTTGCCATTTCTCATACTAATATACACAGCTATGAAAAAATATAATATACAAATAGCATTATTTTGATAAGAGAATCTGATTTATGCATTTTTTTCAAAATTAAGTAATATTAATTGTACAATTATTACACAAACTTGTAGAATTATTATACTGGGTTGTATTTGAAATTACAAAAGGGGTAAGTTTTGATGTGTTATAAGACAATTCTCATAAAATTACTTGAGAAGCCGCACCACTATTTCTCTACCATGTTCTTAAACACAAATTAGGTTTTATTTTTTATACTTTAACTACAATTTTGACTTTGAACACAAAATTCATAATTTCTACGAATGAAGAATATAAATTGGGTTTGCTACCATGCCAACGAGCTTTTCTCCCACTAGCTGGGCATTACAACTATAATCTATAAAAATTAGATACAATGATTAATGCTAAGTAATTGCATTTTTGTAATTAAATAACCCCTTTTAAATTCTTTATTTGTTAACATTTTCTTGTAATTTGCTTAATTGGAATTCTCCCAAGTTCTATAGATTGGTTGAATTTCGTTGCACGGTAATCTCATTTGTATCAGCCTATTAAAGGAAGAATAAAGATAAATGCCTAAGATTCTGAACTTCTGGCTTAGGATATACATGTGTATCATCGTTTCCTAAGGAGATTTTTTCTTAGGTAGCAGATATACCAGCAACAGTGGCAAAAGGAGCAGCAGAGTTGTGTGCTGTCTATGTTATTGCTAAAGGAAAGATTCAATCAGTGCGATCTATGTCATTGCATCTGAGTTGAAAATCTAAATATAGATAGTGCTCCTCGAATTTCAATAAGTGATCAGGACTATTTACACATCACTTTTTTCTCACAATTATTTACGCTAATACACATGTATGAGTTCAATTAACAAATCATGAACTTCTCTCTTTTATTTTTAGACTTATTTAATTGAAGTTGTAACTTGTAAGGCATGCAACTTTTTTCATTTTAGAGGGATGCTACTTACATATAGATGGACAAATTTATATAAATACTACATATAATTCTACCTGAGTTTAGATTACATAAACTCATATAGAACTATCCATACATTTTATAATTATTTTTTAGAAGGAATAAATTTTACTAGGCATATAGTTAATATGAATTGGTTAAATTGATAAGAATTGAAGCACATTATTTGTAAGGTTTAAATTCAAATCTTGTTGCTCGCAAATTCTCTTTTATAAGCAATTTTTTTAATATAATTATAAGTCTTATTGAGCCTCTTAACATACCGTAACTTTAGAATAGTATAACTTTTCTCATCTTAAACTTTATATTACCAAAAAAAAAGAAGGAGAATTACCCGGCATACATTTGATAGTTAGGACAAATGATATAAAAAATTTAAAATGATAGCATATATGATTAAATTATTTAAACTACTCACCATTAAATCAGAGTAGTGGCTTGCTTTTATATAAATAATTTTGAATAAGATTATCAAAACCATACATATAATCATGATTTTTTTATTCTGATTTAATCTTTTAGATAATTTTTTTTTAATAATGTCTCTTTAGATAAATCTACAAGAATTGCAATACTCTTAAGAATGGTCCTAAGTGAACAGGTTATGAAAAATAAAAAAAAAAAAAAAACTCAGTCTCATTGGTCAACAAAAAGAAAAAGTCCATTCAATTTAATGGGTTTTGGATGTTGGCCCATTATTTATAACAATAAAATAGGATTTGGCTTTGTGAATAACCAACCATATTGGGCTAGAATCCAATTTGGCCCACCAACTATGACCCGGAGATATATAATACATCATCTTCCTCGGAGACTTCCTCCTTGAAGCCGCTTCAGAGTTTTTTGAAGAAAACCTACCTCCCTTGCAACTACTGCAGCAACTGAGGCTCGCCCTTTACGGCTCCGCAATCATGGTATCTCTCTCACTCTTTCTCTCTTTATCTCTGTAAAATAGGTGATAGCTGAATTTACTATTTCGTTTGCTCTGATCACAGATTATTCCAGACAAGAATCGCAAAGAGATCTGCAAATACCTTTTCAGAGGTTCTTTCTATGTGTACAATATCTTTATTTTTTTTTTAATTTTCAGTTTCGTATCCAGAGTTTGCTGTTTATGTTAATAGCTAAATTAGGAGGGGGATTATCTTTTAGAGCAGAAAAAAAACATAATTTTTAATCTCTGTATTTCTTTTTTATTTTGAAAAAAAAAAAACTACGCAAGTTTATAAACTCATCTACTCATCATAAGGGAGTCATTGCGATAGGATAATGTATGTTATTGTTAATTCCTGCTATATAAAGGGAATTAGAAGCTATAGGTAAGGGAGATGGTGCTGTTAAACCCAAAAGCTATGGGCTTTTCACTTTAAGTTCTGGAAATTCTGACGATGGGATTAGCCACAACTAGGTGGGTGGTTGTTTTTATCTCTTTTTGGCTATTTTTGTACTATGTTGTCAATGACTAGAAGATAAAAATAAGCCAGATAAATCCAACACTTCAGAGTACTTTTGCTTTAACTTCTTCGTTTCAGATTTTCTTTATATTGAAATTACAAAAAAGATGATAAAATGACTGACTGCTGCTCTCATAGTGTCCCCCTCCCTCCCTCATATCTTAGTAGTTCTGATTTTCACTTTGGTTGGTCAAATATCTGTAGAGGGAGTATGTTTTGCGAAGAAGGATTTTAACCTTGCAAAACACCCAGAGATCGATGTCCCAAATCTACAGGTGATTAAGCTCATGCAGAGCTTCAAATCCAAGGAATATGTACGTGAGACTTTTGCATGGATGCATTTTTACTGGTTCCTCACCAATGATGGAATTGAGCACTTAAGGACTTACCTTAATCTTCCATCAGAAATTGTGCCTGCTACTTTGAAGAAAACTCCTAAACCAGCTGGCAGATCATTGGGTGGCCCTCCTGGTGATCGCCCTCGGTAATAAGACTGTCAACTTGAATTTGTGCAATCTGTGCCTTGCTATGTGCGATTAGGTTTGTGACTGACCATTTTGACGGTTTGTTCTGTAGTGGCCCTCCTCGGTTTGAAGGAGGTTCAAGGTTTGGTGATCGTGATGGATACCGTGGAGGACCTCGAGGACCTCCTGGTGAGTTTGGTGGTGACAAGGGAGGAGCTCCTGCTGACTTCCAGCCATCATTTAGGGTAATTTATATCTGTCTCTTCATCTCCTCTCATTTCCAACTGATCTGACAACTGGGCATTTTTATTATGCATGCATACAAGCAAACTATAAAGATGAAGCATGCAAAACAATGAATTCTGATTTTATCTGTTTTAGGGAAAAAAAACAAAGAAGAAAAAAAACATTTGCATTCTATTTGGTTATCCCAAATACTTTAATTTGGTCATTGCATCATTTTTTGGGTTAGTTCTATCAGGTCATAATGTTGTCTTGGATTCCAATGCTTACTAACTTGCATTCTATCTTGTTTGTAATGTATGGAAGGCTTACAAGTAATTCATGTTCTTAAAAAGATTAATTTAAAAGATATAGAAAGTGCAGAGAAAATTGGACTCAATGGTTATCATCTAGATCAAATCTCTAATGCTATATATATTTTGATTGCACAATTTGTGTGAAATTGTCACTGCCCTGGCAAAATGTGTTTCTTATTTCAGTTAGTGGAAATTTCTCGGATTAGTCTTTGAGAATTGAGATAGTAATTTTGAGGCCTCTCTTATGGTGCTTATCGAACCATCACATACAAAAACACACGACCCCAGTCTCACTTGTTGTATGTGTGTTTTTACTTTATACTGTCTGCGAGAAGCAATAATTTCAGTGAGCTTATATTCCGCTTGACATTTACACTGCCCCTTGCATTGCTGCTACATTTTCCTTCGGCAAAACTTCATTTCACAAAATGAATGTTTCCTCAGGGTCCTGGTGGAAGGCCTGGTTTTGGACGAGGTGGTGGAGGCTATGGTGGTGGTGGTGGTGGTGGTGGTGATGCGGCTGCTGCTGCACCCAGCTCCAGCTTTAACTAAAGAGCACTGTTGTATTTGGAGATTATAGCTTTTGTTATCTAGCTGTTCTTACTCAAAGGATGTCGTTTACTTGGGTTCCATCTCAATAGTGTTGTGCAACCAACTATAATTTTTGTCTCCCTCTTCAGATTGATAATTTTGACATTCGCTATTTAGAACTATATTTGTCTTTCTTTGAGTTGCGTAGGCTTTGTTCCCCATAGTTACGTGCTTATTAATGTTCCGCAAATTTAATCTCCTGTTTGGTACTTGTGAAGATTTCTCCGTCGACCTTACTCAATGTTTACTCTATCTGGTCTAGTTCTTGCTTCGGGTGTCTTAATGAGAGAATATTCAGGAAGTTGTGATTTTACTTTGATTAACTACGGGTATTAAATCCATGAACGACTTATTTAGCGGCTTCATACGCTGCATACAAATTTCGATAACTCGTAAGAATTCAATATCAACAGACATAAATGGCGCTATTTCACTCGCCCTGAATCGCTGTTTCTGATTTTTTTTTTTCTGCAGATGCTTACTAGGATCAATGTTAATTTGTTGATTGCAGAACCAATCCTCTATTTATTATTTGCAGACTCAAATTTTAAGACTGCAACCTATACCAAACAAATAGAAAGATTGCAGCCAAACAAAGGTGTTCTGGATACATGTTCAACGTAGATGCGGTTGCCCACGTGTTTCTGTTGTCATCTTTGCCGTAAAAACTTGGGAGATAAAGAGAAGTTTCTTAATTCTTCATATTGAATTCAGTGAAAAAGCCAAAAAAAATAAAAATAAAAATTAAGACCATAACAATTAAATGATGAAGTAGAGAGTAAGCCTCCTGATGTTTAACTGTATCAGACAAAATCAGTAGACGCGCAATGACCCATCACAAGTTGAGAAACTCAATTACAAACCAAAAAAGAAAACAACGAGAACACAAATAACTAAACAAAAACTATGTGAAACGACTCTAATAAACATGGAAACTGTATAGATATCCACAAGAAATATGAGCGCTTGAGGCCCTTAGTCCACTTCCTCCATCTTGCTCTCCTCAGCACCGTCCTCTTCCAAAGGTGGCATGTCAGCATCATCAGCACCAGTCTCTTCCTCATCAATGCTGAGACCGAGTTTCAACATCCTATGAATCCTAGCAGCGAAAGTGTTGGGGTCATCAAGGCTGAAACCAGAAGTTAAGAGGGCTGTCTCGAAGAGAAGCAATACAAGGTCCTTCACAGACTTATCATTCTTGTCAGCCTCTGCTCTCTTTCTCAGCTCCTCCATGATCCCATTGTCAGGGTTAATTTCCATGGTCTTCTTGCTGGACATGTAGCCACTCATGCTATTGTCTCTCAGAGCCTGAGCTTTCATGATCCTCTCCATGTTGGCAGTCCATCCATATTCACCAGTCACCAAACAGCATGGGGAATCAACAATCCTGTCAGAGACAACCACCTTCTCAACCTTGTCTCCCAAAATGTCCTTGATGGTCTTGCAGAGGTCCTCAAAAGACTTCTTCTTTTCCTCTTTCTTCTTTTTCTCCTCTTCACTATCTTCATCCAACTTCAGACCTTCCTTTGTAACAGAGACCAGCTTCTTGCCATCATACTCCTTCAGTTGTCCTACTGCGTACTCATCAATAGCGTCCACCATGAACAACACCTCATAGCCCTTCTTCTTGAGTCTCTCCAAGAATGGGGAGTTCTCTACTGCTTTCTTGCTCTCTCCAGTGATGTAGTAAATATCCTTCTGACCCTCTTTCATCCTGGTGACATAGTCCTTCAAGCTTGTCAGCTCATCTCCACTCTTTGTGGAGTAGTATCGGAGCAGATCAGCCAATTTGGCTCTGTTCTGGCTGTCCTCGTGGATGCCCAACTTCAAGTTCTTTGAGAATGCCTCATAGAATTTGTTGTAGTCTTCCTTGTTCTCCGCAATCTCATTGAACATCTCAATGCATTTCTTCACAAGGTTCTTCCTGATCACCTTCAAGATCTTGTTCTGTTGCAACATCTCACGAGAGATGTTGAGTGGCAAGTCATCGGAGTCAACAACACCCTTAACGAAGCTAAGGTATTCAGGAATGAGTTCCTCGCAGTTGTCCATAATGAACACCCTCCTGACGTAGAGCTTGATGTTGTTCAACTTCTTCCGAGTGTCAAAGAGATCAAAAGGAGCCCTTTTTGGGACAAAGAGAATGGCCTTGAATTCAAGCTGACCCTCAACGGAGAAGTGCTTAACAGCCAAGTGATCCTCCCAGTCATTGGTCAAGCTCTTGTAAAAGGAAGCATATTCTTCCTTAGTAATCTCTTCTGGCTTGCGCAACCAGATTGGTTTCTGCTTGTTGATGAGTTGCCACTCGTGAGAAACCTCCTTAATCTTCTTCTTCTTTGATTTGGTCTCTTTCTCTTCATCAACCTCCTCAACATCTCCTTCTTGCTCCTTCTTGGGCTCATCATCTTCATCGTCACTGATCTCCTTCTCAGTTGTCTTCTCAGTCCAGAGGTAGATGGGATAGCTAATGAATTCAGAGTGTTTCTTCACGAGGTCCTTAATTCTCCTCTCCTCCAAGTATTCCAACTGTTAAGAGACCAACATAAATATTATCTACGAATATTGAAAAAAGAAAAATCCCCAGAGCACTAATTTAGCTGATTTTTAGTTATTTACCTGATCCTCTTTAAGGAAGAGGGTAATCTTAGTTCCTCTTCCAAGTTGCTCGCCACTGACATCCCTAGTAACGGTGAAGGAACCACCTGCTTGTGATTCCCAGATGTATTGCTCATCATCATTGTGCTTTGTGGTCACAATGACCTTCTCAGCAACAAGGTAAGCAGAGTAGAAACCAACACCAAATTGACCAATCATGCTGACATCAGCTCCAGCCTGCAATGCCTCCATGAATTCCTTGGTTCCGGACCTTGCAATGGTACCCAAATTGTTTACCAAATCTAAGAGAGAATACAACGATCAAAAGTCAGACACCATCAATCGAATAACACACCATTGACAATACTATACATATAGACAATTTAATCACAATCTTCTTGTTTGTTTTTAAGAAAAAAAAAAGTAAATAACTGCTCAATCATAAATCAAAAGCTCTTCCAATTTGCATTACCTGCTTTGGTCATACCAATACCACTGTCAATAATGGAGAGAGTCTTGTTTGCCTTGTCAGGCACGATTCTAATGAAGAGCTCTGGTTGCGCATCGAGTTTACTCTTGTCAGTCAGGCTCTCAAATCGGATTTTATCCAATGCCTACATCACAACAAGCAAAACAAATCAATTCCAAACTCCAGCGACAAAAAAAACTCAATTACCAGTCTCTGTTAAAAAAAATAAAAATAAATAAACAACCTCTGTTCTAGCCAAATATATTGCATGTAACAATTTCTGATCCAAACAAATACACTACAACAGCCCTATAACACCATACAATGGAAAAGTTCATCAGCTGCATAAAAATCGCTCACAACTCTCAACAAAGTAAAAATTAAGTCATGAATTCAAATACGATTAACTCAAAATCTACTGGACTATCATTAGCTTCATTATAACCACACTACATAGATGGAAATGAAATCTTCACAAACTCTCCAATAAAATGAATATGATATAAGGAACCGAGAATGATAATGGAGCGAGTACTCACATCGGAAGCATTGCTGATGATCTCACGAAGGAAAATCTCCTTGTTGCTGTAAAAGGTGTTGATGATCAAACTGAGAAGCTGGTTGATCTCAGCTTGGAAGGCGAAAGTCTCAGCGTCCCCCATCTGAACATCCGCCATTGCTGCAACTCGTAGCAAGAATTAGGAATTCTAGAAAGCGAAAGAGAAGGCTAGAAAAGGGTTAGAGAGCAAGGGAAAGAGAGTAATTCCGCTGATATTCACAGACTGGTTTGAGAAAGCAAGGAGAAGGGATCTTATATAGCAGCAGATCTCCGAGAGCGGTGGAGAAACAGAGAGCTTCTGGATCCTTCTACCTTTCTCTCGATCGTTACCATTTCTTTGCCATGGCGTATTTTTGGAGGGACGGTTTATGGCGTGGAACGATGTCGTTTGGTTGGAGAGTTGGGCTAATGGTAAATTTCGGGGAATCGCGAACTTTCGTTACGGTCTGTTGAATCTGGAATGTTCCCTCCAAAAGAAGAGTTTTTTAATTTTAATTTTTATGAGTTGACGAAAGCTTCGTCCGCGGGAAGCTAAAGGAACACGCCCGATGCATAACGACAAGTGACAGACCAATCAGAATTCATGCATAACGACAAGTGACAGACCAATCAGAATTCATCAGCCACACCTCAAATTTGTCGGCTTCCTAGCTACTTCTTTTCTTCGTGTTTGCCATGAGGCTTCCTTTATTTTTCCAACTTTAAACCAAAACAAATAGCAAATTACGTAAGCATCTTCGTAAATATACAAATTTATAGAAACAAATTTTACTATAATTTTATTATTTAATTTTCAATTTTTGATATAGCAAATTAGCAATTCATCTTTTTGGCAAAGTTGATTTTATATATGTTTTTTAAAAAAATAATATTATTCATATAAAATAATAATATTGTATAAATATTATTTGAAATTAAAATATATTGAGTTTATTATTGTTGGGTATTAGAACTTGACATAAAAAAGCAAATGATGCTAAAAGAATTTTGATTGTATGAAGAAAAAATAGTATTTAAATTTATTTTTATTTTATAAATAATATTTATAAAATATAAAGATGGATTAATAAATTTAAGGAAATTTAAGTACAATTTAACACTATATGGCTAGGCTTATATATCGAGACCAAAGGATGATTTGTTTTTAACTATTGGATGAAGTAGATCAATGGGACTCATCTGTTATATGATGAAATTCTAGTATTTTTATGTATGTTCGATCGTAGCATTGGGGACAATAGCCCTAGACAATAAAGCACTTTTTTTTAATAAGGTAAGAAAAAAAGTGCATCAAAGTTTACCAAACTTTAGAGAACATTTATATGATTTACTCTTTTTAAACTTATGTTGGTAAGGATATCAATTTTTTAATTAAATTGTGGTAATCAATTAAAAAGCTAATAATGAATTAATAAAATTAAAATTTAAAATATAAAAAAAAAATTAAATAATTTTTTAAGTTGTGGTAAAACTAAAAGTAAAATTCATATAAAAGGCCTTACCAATAAATTTTTATAGTCTTAAACCTAAATTATTGAATAAAAAATTTAAGTTTCACACTATTAAACAAAAAATTTATCAAAAGTTTTATTATATCCAATTATTGATATTGGTCAAATGAATTTATAATATTTTTTTCTTTCTCTTCCCAAAAAATTTACTACATAAAACATTATTCACACCCAAAAAAAGTTATGTCTCCCTTTTCTTCATACTTGTGGAAATCAATTTATCAAATCTCATATAAAAGATATTCTCTAAGGAGAAACTTGAATAATTGAGTACTCACTACTTTGGTATTTTTGTTTTAATGTACAAAAATTTGGAAATCACCTAGGTTGCATTGAACCAAATATATGACTTACGCAATGTCGCAATGTCCCTTTTAGAGGAGGCTCAATGACGCGATACGGGGAAAAAAAAGTGTTTAAAATTAGAAAAATAATTAAATAAAATTAATAGAGTCGTCACCAATCAATTTAAGGTATGACTAGATGCCTATAAAAAAAATTAGTCTACGTTATCAAAGTTAGATAAAAGAGTTTGTTACGTGTAGGAAATGTGCTAATATCCTATGACGCTTGTTCTAGCTAATAATTACTAATTTAATTTTATGTCATTTAAAAGTTTAGAATAAGATTGATTCTTAAGTCTATATGTAAAATACGAATATTTTAAATTTATATTTTTAAATATCTCACATTGTTGTGCATATTATCAAGAGTGACAAATGACTATGACAAGAGTCAATGATAAAATGTCATTATTTTTCAGAACAAATCCACAACTATAACAAAATAAAAATATTTTGGCTTTGTAAATTTGTTCTTCTAAAATTTATAAGAAAAATATTTTTATGCATTAATTTTAATTATTAGACATTGTCAGTACCTCTTGTAAAATCTAAATAATAAAGTCTCAAAATTATTGGATAAAGATATCGATTATCGTCACAATCTTCTCCCAATCTACTCTATCATAGGTAATTTTAATTCTCTAAAAAATATTAGAATAAGTGAAAAACATAAAAGTAAAATATAATATTTACAAACACATAAAATAATAGTAATATTGAGTATTTCATAAGTCTCATAAATGCTTCTGTCAAAATAGAGAAAGTATCATTCACTTCAGGAATGTTAAGAAATATCATTACCATGATTATTTCTTAACTTATTTGTCGTTAAAAATTTGATTTCTATTTCTCTTGCAAGGTAAAACTACGACAAACATAATAATAATAATAATAATAACGGAGATTTTATAATACTACATGAGTATGTCATATTATACTGACGTGGCAAACATACATAATTTTTATATTTTATTAAATATAAATATAATTTATTTTATTTTCTCAAATAAATTTAAAAACAGTTAATTTGTACACGTGTTAGTCCCATATTAGCTAATCTCATGTAGTATGACATATTACATAAATATAAAAAGTATCTAAGAAACCTCCTAATAATAATAATAATAATAAGTTAAATAAAATAATAATTAAAACATATTCATATTTAAAAAAATAATACTTAGATTTGACATGTATATTACTAATGGGCCTTTGATCTAAAGAAAACGAAAAAAGACTACTACCAAAAAAAAAGATAGGCCCTATCCAATTAGTGTTAGAACAACAAGCTAGGGAAAAAAAAAAAAACCAAGCCGGACCTAACAGCCCAATTGGTTGGCCTGGATAAGCAAGACAAAACAAAATAAAATTGAAACAAGTCAGCCCAAGCTAACAAGTAAAGGAAAAAGAAATGGGCCATCAGAGAAAAAACTAACCAACCAACAAGCTCAGTCCAGCAATAAATATAATAGAGCCCAAAAGCACATCGGCCCAAACTAACAAGTAAAGCTAAGTAAAGAAAAATGAAATGGACCAGCCCAAATTAAAACATGAACCCACAAAAATTAAACCCAATCCAAAAACAACAAAACTTAAACTAAACAAAAAGGAAAAATGCAATTAAATAAACAAGAATTTTGTGATACCACATAGATATATTATATCACGTAATAAATATATGTAATTTTTATATTTTATTAAATATAAAATATAACTTATCTTATTTTTTCAAATAAATTTAAAAATAATTTATATATCAGTTATTTTCATAACATACTACATAAATAAATACTAAAATAAATAGTAAAAGTATCTACATAAGTAAAAAATCCAATTGGATGAGAGATTATAGAATTAGATTTGACGTGGCAGTTAATGATAGGTGCCCAGCTGCTTGTGATGGTCTCTGCCACATATTTGATTTGCCCACTGCAGATTCAATGCTTCTCTCACTTGCTGCGACAGTGCAACCTTGGTAGTAACCAACTGAATTAGACGAGACAAATACTGGCGCAGGCGCATTGGTAAAGTGCCATTTTTCACCTGCGATCACGTGCTCTCTATATTCGCGTCGTTGACCCATGAAGAATTCACCTTTAAATGGGTCGCGGATCATTGAAGAAGAGACCCAATAAGCCACAGAACTTCAAGTCCCAGCCTTCCATGGCTTCTTCCCGGCGCAAGACTAGCAGCTACTTAAAAGTCCCTGTACTTCTAGCTGCGTTTTTAGCCATTGGTGTCATCGGCCTCTTAGCTATTTCATCCAACAAGTGGCGCAACTTCAAATATGGAGGAGTATCCTATGAGATGGCCAATGTGGTAAACGAATTTCCTCACGACCCCGAAGCTTTCACCCAGGTAATTCTTCTAGGTATCTCAATTACTGCTTGATGAGGTTGGGAATTTATGTGATTTCATTCATAACAGTTGTTGATGAATTTGCCCCAGACTGGAATCCTATCCCTTTCGATAATTCAAAGCTCAGAAATATGAATAAATGCTAATTCAGGACAATAGGATGAGTATCTACTTTCTTCATTTCCCCTTTCCTTTTGCTTATCTGGATATTTGTATATTGAAACTCAAATGGAGGCAAATTGTTCAACCCTTTCATACATATATTTCTTTACCATTTGTTATATAATATAGGGGCTGAAGTATTTTCATTCATTCTTTAGTTGTAATCTGGGAAGATTGATTTGTACAATATCATCCTCTATGTTGTTCCATGCCACTTCTACAGTCAAATCGGGAAAATGCATGAGGATGGGAGAGGATATTAGAAAACCAAGGCCATAAGTTCTTTAATTTTGAGGAGAGAACAAGCTGACACATGCGGGAGTGTTTCCACATATAACATTAGGTATTTTGACTGAGACAGGCATAAATTGTAAGGGACTTTCCAATTTACTTGGAATGGATAAATAAAACTACAGTGCTGGTAAAATTAAATTTAAGACATAGAGATAAAAGCAAGACTAAACTAACAAATGGACTAATCCAACGGCTCTGTTGAGCCTGTTTGGACTGAATGTCATTCTTGGATGGTCTTGCATCAGTAGTACATATTTATCTTGATGATTGCGAACATCAAGCTCTATACTAAGGATATATACTCTTAGCGTGTGTGTAGAATTATTATATGATGAGTACCTTCCTTCGATTGTGAAATGTCAAGATGCTGATTTAGTTATTATTTCATTTGTCACTCATGGAAGACGGATTCTTGTCTCTGCTTGTTTTCTTTCAGGGCCTTCTTTATGCTGAAAATGACACCTTATTTGAGTCAACTGGTATTTATGGCAGGGTAAGGTTACACTTTCTCTTCACTCCTTTCCCCTCCTTTTTTTGTTGTTGTGGGGGGGTTCTTTCCTTTGCCTTGTGTGTGTGGGATGGCGGAAGATATTGTGTATTCTTCAAAAGTAAGTTGGTTGGTGGATGTCATTGGTATTCATTTTTCAAGGAATGCTCACATGACTTAGTTAGGAATGGCTAAAATTGTTATTATTGGAATAGAACTCATGTCGTCATTATAATCTTTTCAGCGGTTAGTTACTACAATTATGTTCCACTGGGCATGCTACTTTCTGTGAATTGACCAAAGATTTAATATTACATAAGAGAACATCCCTACCAATTCAAAAGAAACTTTCTCTGGCCAGATGAAGTATTTCTGGTTTAGGTTAAATGAGCTCCAGTGATTTACCAGCTGTTTCAATCAAATTGGTAACTTGGGCACTTTTCTTTTTCCTTCCAGAATCTGCTTCATGATTAAGATGTAATTCATTTTGTGATTTGTTTAAATTAAGTACAATGCTTTCTCGATTGTGGCAATTTGAGATCTACTAATGTTCTCAAATATCAAGCTTTAAGGTCAACGTAGCTGGTGCTGGTGTTTTTTGTGGGAGAAGACCAAATTATTTTGGAACTTCTATTTGTTGCATAATTTGTACTGTGAATCATGAATAAAGAATGCATTTGATGCCTTAGTTACATTCTTATGTTTATGTTTTTATGGAGACATTATTAATATTAATGTTATTTTTAATATATAATTTATTGTTAAACCTTTTCTTTACTTGTTTCAGTCATCTGTCCGGAAAGTAGCTCTTCAGACTGGGAAGGTACAGCCCCTTGGTTCATGAATTATTTCATATACTTCTTCAGATACTCTGTTTATTTTGTTTTCCAATTATCATAACAATAATGATTGGTGAGAAACAAACTATGTACTTGGTTTGATCCAGAGACAGCTTCTGTCAGGCCTATGCCAATGGTCAATTGTCCTAATGGCACCTTGTTTAACTTTATGAATGAGGACGGGCTATGAATCATGAGTTTAAAATTTTTGGTGTGCATGTTGCATAACAATCAAAATAGTGGTTAAAATTAAAAAAAAAAAAGTTGTTGAAACAGAGACATGCTTTCTGAATGGGAGATATTATATGTGATGCTTCTTAAATTCTAGAGATCATTACCACGAAGCATGGATAAGTATTTCTGTGAAACAGCAAGGACATGGACATAGAGATGCAACAGTATAAAATTTTGGAGAATGCAATTAGGAAATTTATGAATAATGTAGGTATGATATTTACGCTAGTATTTCTCTTTTCTTTTATTGATCTTTCTATCAGTTCAATCTTGAATCCTACTGGATACATCTCTGAAAGATAGAACTTAGAAAACCATATGGACATGGTTTTATTGTTCATACCAGTGTAGCATGCTTGTCATGTTTAATTGACTAGTTGACTCTGACATGTGAACTCCAAAAGGTGCTTGGGGAAGGTGTTGGAAAAGTTTATTTGACTTGACCTAGTGAGTTACTAGTTTGGAAGTTATATTGGCGCCAGTATGTTAAATTTCATATCTTTATTATTTATGCTACATGCAGGTCAAGCTTCTTCATAAGATGGATGATTCTTCATTTGGGGAAGGTTTAACTCTTCTTGGTGAAAGGTGTGTAAGGCGAAGTATTTGCAATTTAATTTTCTTACTGATCCATTAAATAGATTATTAATATTCAAAATAAAAAAAAGGTATTTTTTCATGAAAAAATAAATATTTTTAAATTTTGATAAAAGATGAAATATCAAAACTTGCAGAGAGGATATGCTTAACTTTTCTCCTATATAATGTAGTCTTTCCCCTGTTCTATTGCATTGACAATGATTAAGCTGTAATGTTCTTTTGACTCTTACACTTGATAATTGGATTAATTCTAATAAATTAATTCCTTGTGAATTTTTGTAGGCTTTTCCAAGTAACTTGGTTGCAGAATACTGGGTTCATATATGACCAGAATAATTTAAGCCAAGTTTGTGCTTTACCTTATCCCTTATGTAATCTTTTGTCTTCGTCATGGTTTCTGAATAGCTTCTCAGGATTTGAATCAATTAAACCATGGCCAAAAAAAAAAAAAAAATTCAACTAAACACTAAGGAAAGGTGTTTAGTTTAATTATGTTTGATATCTATACTTTTTGTTGCAGTTCTGCTAAATCATATGAATTTATTCTCCTTTAAGATTACAGAGTTGAAGCTTACTCATGTTTGATTGGATGGAAATATAAGCAATACCAATAAAAATAATCTGAGGCAGAAAGATTACCAGTTGGAATGCCTTCTTTTTCATTTCAAACACGTTCTTCTCAACAATCTGGTTGGATATAATGCCAGTAGAATGTAATATTAGGTTCAGTAACCATGGTGTCATTAACAAGGAAGGAGTTTGCATTAGGTTGGTCCATTGGAGGGGTTTTTAGTTTTAGACACAACACACTTCACCACTCCAAGAAAGGAAAACGAAAAAAATACTATTATGTTTGTTGAGTTTCTAATTTTCAAGGAGACCGTCTAGCCTGACATATTCTGTTTATTTGAAGAAGTAACACCAATCATTTTTAAAATTTTATAACCAACACTATTAAAGTGCTGGTAATGAGAGTATTTGTGATCAATAGTTTGAAGTCAATGGTTATCCTGACATGAATAACAGGACTGTCATCTATATATATGTGTCTGTATGTGTGTCTCCTCTTTCAAACATGTTGAGGTTTATAAAACTAAAGTAGTCTAGTATGATTTAGTATTCTTATTTAATTCTACACTTGATAACTTATTTTTTATTTTTCCACCCTCTCAATGCACACAAGATACCCCTTCCTTTTCTTTATTATTTCTTAAACTTTCTTAATATCTCTACCAGATCTGAAAGATCTTGCTTATATTTTCTCTAGCTAGGAAAATTTACTAATCCGATGGAAGATGGTTGGGGTCTGGCAACTGATGGAAAAGACTTGTTTGGAAGTGATGGGAGTTCAACATTGTATCAGATTGATCCTCAAACATTTGAAGGTGCATATCTCTCCTTCTCTTAAAACGTACCCCTTTTTCTTATCATCCTTTTATCATAGGCCATCAAAAGGATGCTTGTATATTCCATAATGAGTTTCATCTATAAAGCTACCTTTCCCTTAAAGCTTGGGTATTAAAATATATTCAAAGCCTCTATTTGGGAACTATTTTATGAACAGCATTCAGACTTGACACTATGATAAGTTTATCTTTGTTTGCCTTGCATGTTCACTGAATTTACTTTTCCCTCTTTGATGTAGTTATATCAAAACAAGTTGTCAACTATAATGGCCATGAAGTACACAATCTCAATGAATTAGAGTTTGTAAATGGTGAAGTTTGGGCAAATGTTTATGGGGTATGTCCTTGGTTGTTCAATTATGATTGTAGTTGCAGAACACATATATTTTCAGAAATGTCTGCAAACTGCAGACAACCGTGTTAGTCACATACTTATGTTATTTGTGGCACAAAGAAGTCCTCAGTTGTGCTGAATTTTTTTGAGGTTGATATATTTTCATTCTGCAGGTTGACTGCATTGCTAGGATCTCTCCCAAGGACGGTAATGTTCTTGGATGGATTCTCCTCCAAAATTTAAGGTCTTGCTTCTTATTCATTCTGCATTGCTATGAATTGCTAATGTTTATAAGTACCTTCATTAGGGATTTTGTACTTTGTGTTGCTTAATGTTGCATTTTGTTTATGGTATGCAGGGCAGAACTGGTGATGGCTGGGAATAATGTAAGAATCTTAGCCTTTTGAACCCCACATAATAATAAGATTTTCTGCTTTTTTTTTATCAGTATATATATATGTTATAGATTGATACCACTGCTATGATTGATAAATGATGATCAAGTGCTTTAAAGAGCTTTTCATTTATTCCTGTTTTGCGCATCAAATGGTCATTAGAGGTAACTGTTCTTTGCACTTGACTTATTGCTTACTTTTGAATCTTCTTATGTTTTAGGTCATTGATGTTTTGAATGGAATAGCATGGGATGGGAAACAAAACAGGATTTTTGGTAAGCTCCCAACTATTTAATGCTTATACAAAGTATCCTAATCCAAACTCCAAACTTGATACTTTCTAGAAGCTGGTACATAAATGTTATTTTGCAGTATGCCAAGATTTTTGAATAAGTTTAACTTCCCCTGACTCAGTTAACCAAGTATATTGTTTCTCTTAGCTTGATTCCCCTATTCTCAACATAATATTTTAAAATTTAAATTGAAGGGTTGTACAGGACAATGGTGTGAACTATACATTAAGATAGGAAAGTTTCTTCTATAAGAGTTATGCCATGTAGGAGTGATATTGGAATGAGTGAAAATGACTACCCTTACTTGACAGGACAGGAGAGTAAAGAAGAGAAATGGAAATGGGAGTGAGGAGAGAAATGGAAATGGGAGTGAGGATAATTGCCATCCATCCTAATCCTAATCTTTTCCTTCTTTTGATTTATATCATGTGATGAAAATGGGGATCAGAATGGAGTGAACGGGTAATATTTATCAGCCTAAATGACATGACTGTAGAAACTGACTACCTTTTGTTTTACTTGAAAATGTTATGTGTATGAATAATAAATTGACCATTTTATCAAAAACAATTGTTGTCATAAGTTAATGAGGAATAGCGAAAATGTTGCTTTCCTTTTTGTTTTTGCTCCTAGCAATTAGGGAAGGTCTAACTCTTTCATTTAAAATGTTTCCTACCAAGCATCAGTAGATGAAAATGAATATTCTTTCTTCTCACCCCCTTTCCATATTTCTGGAATCAGACTTTTATAACTTTTTGTTGTGTATTTGCAGTGACCGGAAAACTATGGCCAAAACTATATGAAATCAAGCTTTATCCAATAAAGAAAACATTCGAGGAAGGGGTCGTTGAGAAGCTTTGCTTGCGTAAACGTCTCCAATTTGTACGTTCCTAGCTGTTCTTATGTAGGATCTTGATATTTATTTGGAAGGATGGACAGATGCACTTGGAGTTTTGGAAGTGGTATTCTGATATAAAATAGATCAAAACATTTTATTAAGTTGGAGAATGCTGCTATCTTCATTATGTCTACCATATACATGTCATATCGTTTTGAGTGTCATTTGTATTAGGTTAAGATTTGTGATGAGAGCAATGCAGGAGAAGTCTTTCAACTCTTCTGTATGATAGGGATAAGATTGCATGGCCCCTCGACTACGAGGACAAACTAAAGGAGGGAAAATTTGCGAAGCAGCAACTAATGGCATGCATAAGAAATAAAAGGCAGTTGTTTTAGATGTTAAATATGCTGAATAGAAGACCACACGCTTTAGTTCTATTTTTTTAAGCATGAGATGAAGTAGGAGTCGAGAGAGCTAACTCTGCGTGACCCTTACGTGGCTTTCACCCTTTTCCAGAGGCCCAATTCATTCCTTGTATTACCAAAAACATAAAAAAATGAAAATGAATATTGTTCTTCTCCTTGGTGTCTATTTACCATAATTTCCAATCCTCGGAGATAGATGTGTATTGGTTGTATTACTCGTTATGATAGTGGAATCTTAAGGATTCCATGTTTTGATTGTCTAATAAAAAACTTTTCCAATTAGACACATTGGGAACACTCGTAGTATGCATACTTTTAGGAAGAACTAATTTGATAGACACTGGGTTGACTTGTTCTCAAAAGTTAATAGAAAGAGGTTCAAATTAAGAGAGTGAAGATTTAGAAGAGAAAGAAATAAAATATGATAGGGATTGGAACAAATAGTTTCTCCAAGTAGAATCTCAAAATATAAGAATTCTATTTAGAGAAGATTTTATGGAAAGAAAAGTTTATTTTATATTTATCCAAAAAATAATAATAAATAAGAGTATAATTTTGTAATTTTATAAAGGATTTTTTTTTAAAAAGGATTTATACAAAAAGACCAATAATAACATATAAAGGAGAAAATAACGAGAGTATTTTGGGACATTATAAGTCAAGATTTATGAGTTATGTGTTCAAATTCAAAATCATAGTTAAAAATATCAAAAAAATATTGCCTGAGATGTATAGTTAGAATTTTACATTAAAGAAGTATCGAACAGAAATTCTAGTTTCCTAAACTAAAAGGCAGCTATTGGTTACATGATGTGATCCCTACCACAAATTTGAATAACGATTTGCATTTTTTGTTTGTTAAATTTGGAGTTCGTTTTTTTTTTTTTCCTTTTTTTGTAAGTATTAAATTTGGAGTTCTAGACTGTATAATTGAGTTGATATAAGAATAATATAAAAAGTATAACTACTCTTTAACATGCATGAAGAGGTCTTCGAATGAAATTGAGCTCTATGGAAAGGTTTGTTTGTAGGCAATTAAAGGAATATCAATCGACATAAAACAACGTAGATACAGAAATAATGTAACATGCATGAACATGTCATTGAGCTCTGTTGGCGATTAAAGGAATATCAATTGAGACANTTTTGTAAGTATTAAATTTGGAGTTCTAGACTGTATAATTGAGTTGATATAAGAATAATATAAAAAGTATAACTACTCTTTAACATGCATGAAGAGGTCTTCGAATGAAATTGAGCTCTATGGAAAGGTTTGTTTGTAGGCAATTAAAGGAATATCAATCGACATAAAACAATGTAGATGCAGAAATAATGTAAAGAAAATAATGTAACATGCATGAACATGTCATTGAGCTCTGTAGGCGATTAAAGGAATATCAATTGAGATAAAACATATATACAATAATGTTACTCCAACTAAGCTAAAAGTCAATGTTCCCTTCTGCCATGGGTTTAGTTGATGTGAGTCGATTAAAAAAAAGTATAAAGTGGGTATAATAAAAATTGAAAGGTGTAAATTAAATTAGTATATATAGTAATACAAAATGGTGAAAAAGTAGTAAAGTATGTACAGTACCGTTATAAACATAGCATTTTCAAATTTAAAAATGGGGTTTTAAAACAAGGGTATGTCTTCAATGCAATCGGCAAAATAAGGCGAATCATGTGCATTTGCAAAGTTTTTTTTTAAATAAAATTGTAAACACAGCTGAAAACAAAAGCGGGAAAACAACAAACTTCACTCAAAGAGCAACAAACAGTAGAAGAAAATCAACTAAGCGAATATTACAATTTGGCAACAAATTTACATAATTATCATACTTTTTAACTTAATTACTTAAATATTATAGTTTTTAAAAAATTAAAAATTAAAAAAAAAAACAATTGCAACAAAGTGAGACCCACTGAACGTGCCAGTTGCTAGTTGGTGTGTTCTCACTGGACACGCCAATTGGCAGCTGGCCTGTCTCCACACCAACAAGAAGAAAGATATGAAGGTGCTGAGAGAATGAAGTGAAAGGGAGAGAGAGAAGAAGATGAAAGAAAGATAAGATAAAAGGGACAAGGAGAGAGAAAATGAAAAAGAAATATGATCGGACACACCGGATCTTAAGTGGTGTGTCATCATTGGACATGCCAAGTAAGATCTGACATATTTAATGAGACCCACGTTGTCAAATTTCTTTTTTTTTTTAAAAAAAAGTATAATATTTAAGTAAATTATTTTAAAAGTATGATAAATAAATAAATAAGTTTGTAAATTGTAATATTAGAGTCAATGAGCTCAACTAAGCATGATGTCATTTTTTACATAAGTCTCTACTTAATGCCATTACTCTTAAACCCACTAAGGGGACATCAATTTCAATAAGAAGTCTGCACTAACATCTTGCATTCCAATCCTCGCCCTCCATTTAATTCTAATTTTAAGACATTTAATTTGTTTACTTAAATAATTTGAGTAAAGAGGTCTCTAATTTAAATATATTTTGCTTCTCATTATTCCCAAATGTATATTTATTTTCCCGCTACTCTCGCGGGTTAGTTAAGTAACAGAAAGATTTGAACTAAAGTCAAGAGTTGTAGCTGAATTCAACTTCCTCTGCTAGCTTTTCCCACAACAAAGTAAGTAGCTTCCCATTTCCATGGAGCTCACAAGCAGAAGCAGATCACAACCAGTAAAGGCGCCACTCTCTCTTCCACTTTCTCGTCCCATGTCATTCACTGCATCATCATCATCATTCATCAAAGAAAAGCTCTCAAAATCAGCCTCATTCTTTGGTGTTCAATTATGGGTTTTGATAGTATCTTCCTCTGCAGCATTCATTGTTGTGATTCTTGTCATCCTTTGCATTTGCTTCATCTACTATCGTCGTCGAAAATCCTACAAAACCCATTTTTGTTTACCAAATCCAATTGCTTGCAAGCATTACCCCGCTGCTTTTGGCACATCCTCCCTTGACAAAAGGTTATTATCTGGCAATCTCTCAGGAATTGAGCTGAATCTTGCCAACGTTTCTGGGCATCAAGTGACTGATTTGGAATCAAATGGTAAGTTCTCTAATGCAGTTAAGGGTGTGAGGTGGAGGAATAGCTTTAGCTTAAAAGAGATTGAAGAAGCTACAAATGGATTTGCTAAAGAAAATGTGATTGGAAGTGGGGATTATGGTGTAGTTTATCGCGGTTTGTTGCCGGATAACTCACGTGTGGCAGTGAGGAGGCTAGTGAGTGACAGGTACCTACTTGTTCATTGAATTCAAAGTTTTACATATACTCTGTAATTTGGTATGAAATATGCTTATTTAGGAGAATGGTGGACAAACAAATATGAGTTCTGTGCAACAAGAGAAGGTAACTTAACGTTCTAGTTTGGTTTATAATGTGCATTCCTTCATTAACTCAATATTGTTTTCGTTCTATCATGCATGTTGTTGTCCCTTCAATATATGTATATAGATGAGTGTAAAATTATCTAGTGGGAATGATACACATTGCTGAATAAAATCATCAAGTTTTTTCTTTCGGTCAAGTTCTATTTGGCTAATAAGTTTTCAGTTTCCAAACTGAGGATTTTATATCGCAAATGGAAGCAATCAGACATGTAAAACACAAGAGACTGGTCAAGTTGCTTGGATATTGTACTGAAGGAGTTTACAGGTATGAACTTCTATCACTATGTGCAATAAACTAAACAAGTCTTTGCACTATGATTGAATACTTTACGCTAATAAGTTATTTCTTTATTAGGTTGCTGGTATATGAATATGTAGATAACAGAGATCTGCATTACTGGCTTCATGAATTTGCTGGATATGTCAGCCCTCTAACATGGAGTATAAGATTGAATATTATCCGAGGTGTGGCAAAAGGGTAAGAATTGGGATCTCAAAAGTTTTGGTATTCCAGTTTCTTTCTTTATTTACCTGAAGACAAAGAACTTGTGCAGATTGGCCTACCTTGATGAGGATGTTGAACCCAAGATTCTCCATGGCAGCCTAAATTCTTGCAATATATTTCTTGACCACCAATGGAATCCTAAGATCTCTGATTTTGGCCTTGCTAAACTTTTCAGTCCTAGATTGGGGTTAGTTTCCTTGCCTGTCAAGATTCTACAAGGTTTTTTGTCTTCAAGAAATAACAGGACACTATGCACATTCTTGTTGTTGAACTTGTTTTTGATCATTATTTTCATTTTCTTTCTGTTTTCTAGTTATGTAGATTCCAACAGTACTTTGACTGAGAAGAATGATATATATAGTTTTGGAATACTTATCATGGAGGTTGTATCAGGGAGGACCCCTTTAGATCACAGTGAACCCCAGGTACTGATTTTGGATTTATGATCATCAAGGTTGGTTTCTGATTCATCAATGATATTAAAGTTAAGAAGATTCCAATTGCAGACATGTTTAGTTGATTGGTTCAAATCCATGATTGCCAGTGACAAAATTGCTTATGTGGTGGATCCAAAATTGCCCAAAATGCCTCCTTCCAAAGAACTTAAACGAATCATTTTGGTCGCTCTTCGATGTGTGGATTCTGATGTGAATCTGGAACTCAGAATGGGAGATGTTGTTCACATGCATGAGCCACGTGGACTGCTTCTTTTAGATGTAAGAATGACTTGTTCTTATGTTTGTTGCAGTTTACCTACTTTGAACCTCTTCATAATTCTCGACTTCTTTACAGAAGGAACACGGAATTGCCAGAGAGACTTGCAATCCTGATCACTCTATAGAGTCAGATTGATGCTGGTTCAGGTGATAATCCTGCTGGGAGAAATAGAGGGCTAAGAAACAACAATCACTAGTAGAAAATGGGAGCAAGATAGCAATTAAAAAGTTCTAATAGCCATTGGCAAACCAATTTGGGTGGATTTTTCAGCATGTACATGAAGTTACTCAGTTGCTCCAAGCCATAATATTCATTTACTTAAGAGTTAACATTATCCTATCAAGATAATAACTTATTTAATTTCATTTTCTTTTAACTACCGCATGTTTGACAAAAAAGTACTTGCTATTAAACTAGAGGTAATACTCCATACATTAATAATCTTAGAAGAAAGAGACACTGGTGAAAGAACAAGTCTTCATCTGAACACTCTCAATGGGCAGCTTGTCATCTGGGAAAGGACAGTCAAATTTCTGTTCCTTTGCAGGCAGCAAATCACAAGGTTTAGGAGCCACATTGCTTGTAACTCCCTCAATATCAGTGCAATTCCATTGAAGTTTCTCTGGCTTTTCAGTCGGTGTTATAGTCACATTAGAAATGCAGATCCCTGTAAAAGGATCATCAGAAATTCCATCAAGTCTTGCTGAGTAAGTAACATTTTCTGCTCTCACATCTCTATAATTTATTCCAGTGATATTGGGAAGTGCTTTGGGATCAAAGCCAGGGTCTGGATGTGCACCATAAGAGCCTGTCATCCAAAACACATATTTCATGGTGTTCAAGCTCAATCCTCTCACAAATATATCTTTCACATAAGCTCCTCTGCCTGTTGCTGTTTTGATTCTGACAGCTGATTGAGTATTGATAGCTGTGTTGTCTTCAACTCTAACATCTTGGATTCCACCAGACATTTCACTGCCTAAAGCGATCATAGCGCTATCCGGTGATATACAAGTGAGCCTTCTTATGATAACATGTTTGCTTGGCATTCCAACTTTAATTCCATATTCATCCCAACCACTTTTAACTGCAACACAATCATCACCCGAGACTATGTAGCAATCTTCAATTCTAGTGTTTGTACATGAATCTGTGAAAATAGAAGAAAAAATTACAAGAGACAGATTCTTCTAAAATAATTTGAAAAACACAAGAGAAAGCTAAATCAACAATTACCTGGGTCTATCCCATCTGTGTTAGGGGAATCAACTGGTGCAAGTATTGTCAGTCCTTCAATTATTATGTTACTGCATATAATAGGGATTGATCAGAATCACCAAGCATAATATGTTGTGATGATGAATATACCAAGATTAATTAGGAAAGCTTAGTCAAGAGAAAATTTATCAAACCTGCTGTAAATTGGATGGACAAACCAATTTGGTGAATTGAGCAAAGTGAGATTTGATATCTGAATCTGATCAGAATACATGATTTCAATCATGTATGGTCTGGTAAGTTTCAATTTACCCTCGTGGAACTTGTCCCACCAATAAGCTCCTTGCCCATCAATTGTCCCATTGTTGCCTAATGACCAAATTCCAATAGGTTAGCTTAGAAATGGTTTAGGCCACCATAACATGAAGTTAGAGTGCGTTTGGATAGAGGAGCTCTCTAAAGAAAAGCATTTCACTTAAAAAAAAGAAAATTCTTTTTAACGTTTGGATGACCTTCTCACGGATTTTAGAAGTATTTTATTAAGCTAAAATTGGGGGTTTTGGAGAAGCTCAGAAATAAAGCTTTGCTTTTGCTTAAAAAAGTACTTTTTTAATGAAGTTCTTCTCTATCCAAATACACCCTTAGCAGTGACATTTGATTGTTATTTATTAACTGGTTTCATAAGAAATTACCAGTAATGACAACGTCAGTGAGGTTAGTTCCAAAAATGAGACTGCTAAACCTTCCATCAGGAGCATCTCTTCCTCTGCCATAAGAAGGTAGCACAGGAAGCTGAGGCCATTCTGATTCATCCTGTCAAAGTGGCCAAACAAGGGCATCAGTATCTTTAATGTACCAAACACATGAAAGAAAACTGCCGTGAATACATGTGATGCACTAGAAAAAAAATTAAGATAGGTGAAAAATCAGTAACATGAAATTAGGTAACCAAAATTCTTAATGATTCTATAACTTATTTGTCAAATACTTTCCTTAACAAAACTCCGTAACATCNGTAGCACAGGAAGCTGAGGCCATTCTGATTCATCCTGTCAAAGTGGCCAAACAAGGGCATCAGTATCTTTAATGTACCAAACACATGAAAGAAAACTGCCGTGAATACATGTGATGCACTAGAAAAAAAATTAAGATAGGTGAAAAATCAGTAACATGAAATTAGGTAACCAAATCAGTAACATGAAATTAGGTAACCAAAATTCTTAATGATTCTATAACTTATTTGTCAAATACTTGGAAATTCATCATATTATCGTTGTAATTTTCCTTAACAAAACTCCGTAACATCATAGTAAATAACATCATAGTAAATAATAGCTCAATTGAACAAGTATCCATCAAAACCTTTCAAGTTTGAGTATGTATCATAGTGTTAACGAATTTAACTTTTTTGTCACATCAATTTAAAAGAAAAAAAAAAAAAAGATCAATAGCACCATTGTGCAATCAATACCATGTTCTAATAATTTAAAAGCAAAAGGGGAAGAAAAGACTGAATGTACCTGAGATGCAAGAAGGACAGCATCCTTATGAAGGAAAAGAGTGAAATGGCTTGTGAGATTAAAGCTCCCAGTCAACCATTTCCCTGGTGGCACAACAAGTTGTGCTCCCCCATCAGATACATACTGGCTTAGTTTACTGATTGCAGATTGAAAGGCCTTGGTGTTTGATGTTTTGCCATCACCAACCCCACCAAAATCTGTCAAAACTGCACTGTGCTTTCTGCAATTGATGGCAGGGTAATCAAAATTGTCCAAAGAACTAGCAACTCTACACTCTGCAACCCTTACTCCTAGCCATCCCAATATAAGAACAGTGGAGATTATCACAGTAACCTGCAGAAAACCAGAGATCATCAAACAAAATAATAGTTCATGACCAAAACCCCATAAACTCAATGGCAGAGAACAAGTATGAAGAACAAAACCCAGATACCAAAAATCAAAACTAATCAAAACAAAAGAGAAACTCAAGGAATAGTATGAGAATCACGTAGGAATTTTTGGGCTTCATGGTCTGAGAGGTGGCCTTGTTAGATTTTCGTTTCCTTGCAGACAAGACATAGACAAAGACCAATATATAAAGAGGCATTTGAGGATTATGAATGCAGATGCGGGAAAAACAATGATTGCGATGCAAGGGGAGAAAATCTCGGAGAAAAAGCAGACATGATTTTGGATATTGAAACCACTTTTGTGAAAAGTATAACGGTCCATTAAGGAATTAACACTACACGCATGATGCGTAGCAATTTGTCTTTTAAATTTTGACTTATATCTTTCCGTTTCTTTTTAGAAACTACTATATCTTTCCTTTGAAGAAAAGGACTGTTGTCAAATCTCATATCAACCTTTGAATTTAGGTAGCCAATTAATTTTTGAGTTATCTCCACTTGATTTTTTGCTAAAACCCTGGAAATGAGAAATTGTTATAATGAGTAATATTTTTAATTATTAAATAGGCATAAAATTTTCTAATTAAGAATATAGAGGAATAGAGATTTGAAAGGAGATCTTAATTATGCTGCGTGTGCTTTGTAAGTAAATTGTTGTAGGGACTAATCAATGTAAATTAAATTCATTGATTTTGTTGATGAAACTTTGATAGGAGTAACTAATTTCTCTCTGATAAATCGTCCAATCATCATAATCTGACTTGAGATAAAATGTTGGTTTTGGCAATGTTGAACCATATTGTGTCCTCTTGGAAGACATTAATTTAATTTTTTTTATATGAATAATTAAAATTTTAAATGCCCCATTATTTTAAGATTTGTATTTCATATATAGATTTCACTCAAATAAATATTTCACAAAATTAAATATATTTTAATGGAAAAATACTATTTAAAAAAAGAAAAAACGACGTGAGAAATATTGTGACTTTTAATGGTGTTGTGCTATATGTGATGAAGCTATTGTAGACAGTATATCTATTAACTATAAAAGTATTTTGTAAAAATTACTGTAAAGATACTGTGGGTATCAAAATTACAAAAATAAATATTTTAAGATTAGGTGGATAAGATTTTTATAAAGTTCAGAAAAGGATAAAAAGAAAGTTTGAGAGAAAGTTAAAAGTTCTTTTTTTTTTTTTTCTCAATAACCTTCATCTTCAAAGCATGAAAGCTTTGTAGGGCATCCCCAAGATGCTTAATTCTTAAAAGCACCTATAGCTAATTTTTACAAGCGTAAATGAAGGAAACTTTTAAAAAAGCTATCAAATGAAATAAGCTAACTAAAAAATTAAAAAAAAAAAAAAAGTACTAACCTCAAAAGTCATAACTCTCTCTTTCAGACGATTGCAGTTTTCAAGAAACCGATATTAGTCATATTCTGTTTTCTTTTTTCTGCTGATGTAGTCCATGTGCTATTTGATCTTATTATCTCACATGCATCTTGGATATGCATTACTTGTAATTAACTGCCAACCCTAAATAGCCCTAGTACATCAAAACTTGCTTCTATGATCATAATAAGTTGAACTATTTAAGGCAATGCGTGGTATCTATATATGTATTGGCAATTGCATGAAAGTTATAGAACACCATATGTTACTATTTTTTAAGGCATGTGTTGATGTGCAACACAAGCATGCAAAGAAAGAATATTGAATGTTGGTTCATCAGCAATGACTATAGCATGAGCAGATGCACGTTTGCTTACAATATAGCATGTAGCCGTGGGAGACCCATGCTTTCACATTTGCGCCTGCTTGCCTTCAACTTACAAATTCTATTCCCTATTGTAATAGAGGTAAAAGCTTAAGGATATCACAAGCATTTCATGTGCAAGTTGTCACAAAATCATGCTCATTAATATATGTATATCTATATATATATCATATATAAAAGTATAGATGGCAAAAACTTTTGATTTTCTAAAAATATATTTTTATCCTTTTTAAAAATAAAATACTCTTATTAAGAAAAAATTAAAAATGATATTTTTTGAATAAATACAAAATTATCTTTTCTTTCCGTAAACTCTTCTCCAAGCATATAATTCTTTTATTTTTGAGAAACTATTTGTTGCAATTGCAATTCATATTTTTTTTTTAATTTGAACCTCTCTCTTATTTTTTTTTTTTTCAGGCTCTCTCCTAGGAATATGCTAATTTTATACATTATTCATATTCAATTATTATATGATCAAATTAAAGATAAATTTATATATGTAATTAAATTTTTATATATCTATCCATCACTTAGCTCTTATTGATTTCATTTCCTTCGAATTTTTGTATACTTGAGAAGATCCTTTGCTACTAAACTAGAGAAAAGATTCAAACATGTTCGTACAGCTCTAGGCTCTAATTAGTTATTAGAAGAAGGGGCCATTGCTGAAGGAACAAGTCTTCATCTGAACACTCTCAATTGGCAATCTGTTATCTGGGAAAGGACAGTCAAATTTCTCCTCCTTCTCTGGCAGCAAATCACAAGGCTTAGGAGTCACATTGCTAGTGACTCCCTCAATATCATTGCAATTCCATTGAAGTTTCTTTGATTTCTCAGCCATTGTCATAGTCACATTAGAAATGCAGATTCCAGTAAAATGATCATCATGAATTCCCTCAAGATCTGCTGACATAGTAACATTATCTGCTGTTACATCTCCATAATTTATTCCATTGATATTAGGAAGTGCTTTGGGATCAAATCCAGGATCCGGGTGTGAAGTATAAGCACCTGTCATCCAAAACACATACTTCATTGTGTGCAACGACATTCTTCTCACAAAAATGTCTTTGACATACCCTCCTCTACCGCGCGCCGTTTTGATCCTAACAGCTGATTCAGTGTTGATAGCTGTGATGTCTTCAGCTCTAACATCTTGGATTCCACCAGACATTTCGCTGCCTAAAGCGATCATAGCGCTATGAGGGGAGATACAAGTAAGCCTTCTGATGATAACATGTTGGCTTGGCATTGCAAATTTGTAACCATATTCATCCCAACCACTTTTTACTGCAATGCAATCATCACCAGAGACTATGTAACAATCTTGAATTCTAACATTTGTACATGAATCTGTGAAAAAAGAAAGAAAAGAAGGGGAAAAATTACACAAAGGATTCTTTTCTACAGCAGGTAATATTTATTATTAACTTTTTTATTTTTTTCTTCTCTACTTTTTTCATTAAAATACACTAGAAAGAAGTAAAGAAAAGAAAATTGAAGAAATCACCAGGGTTTATCCCATCTGTGTTGGGAGTTTCTACTGGTGCAAGTATTGTCATCCCTTCAATTATTATATTACTGTGGGTACAGGGTTTCATCAAAATCACCAAAAATAATATGCATTGATTATGGATGCATTAAAGTTAATTAAAAAAAAATCATTAGAAGAAAACTTATCAAACCTGCTATAAATTGGATGGACAAACCAATTTGGTGAATTGAGCAAAGTGAGATTTGATATCTGTATCTGATCAGAGTACATGATCTCAATTACATAGGGTCTACTGATATTGATTTCACCCCTTTTGACCTTGTCCCACCAATAAGCTCCTTGCCCATCAATTGTTCCATTGTTACCTGAAGGACACATTGGAATGGTTTAGGCCACTATGATATTGAGTTGGTAACATCTATCTATCATATATTAATTGGTCTCATAAATAATTACCGGTGATTACAATGTCAGTGAGGTTAGTTCCGAAAATGAGACTGCTAAACCTTATTTGTCTGCTATAAGAAGGTAGAGGTGCAAGCACAGGCCATTCTGATTCATCCTGTCAGTGTAGTCATGCAAGTGTCACTAGTGTTAGATATGAGAAACATATCAAAGAAACATGCCATCATAGTTCAATCAAAAGTTAGTAACATGAAATTACGTAGCCAAATTCGTAGTGATTGTCAAGCATAATTCTCAAAGACTGAGTGTGTGCGTCAAGAACTTTGCCTTATTACTGATTTCTATACCGTCATGAGTAATGCTATTCATAATATACAATTGGTACAATCTAAGTCTCATAAAATAGGTTAGCTCAGTGAAAGGCCCGGGTTCAAGCCATTTAAAGCAAAAAAAAAAAAAAAGACAGAGTAGATATACCTGAGATGCAAGAATGAGAGCATCCTTATGGAGAAATAGAGTGAAATGGCTAGTGAGATTAAAGGTTCCCGTAAGCCATTTCCCGGGTGGCACAATAAGTTGTGCTCCCCCATCAGATGCATACTGCCTCAGATTATTAATTGCAGATTGAAAGGCCTTGGTGTTTGATGTTTTCCCGTCTCCCACCCCACCAAAATCTGTCAAAACTGCACTGTGCTTTCTGCAATTAATTGCTGGGTACTCAAGTTTCTTACAACCACTACTGCCAACTCTGCACTCTGCTACCTTTACTCCTACCCATCCCAATACAAGAATTGTGGAGATTATGCCAATGCCCTATCGAAAACCAGAGATCATCAAACACAACGGCAATGACCTTTGTAAATTGGGCAAATAACAAAACAGTAATTCACGAACAAAACTCAGAAACACCTTGGGAGAGAACAAGTTTCATGAACAAAATCCAGAAAGAAAAAAAAAACCCAGAAATAGACAAGTGTGATTAGAAATTACGTAGGAATTTCTGGATTGTAGACACGGCTTCATGGTCTGATCAATGGCCCTATGAATTTTAGTTTTTTAGCGGAGAAGACAAACAGTAGAGAGAAATATATAAAGTGGGTTTGAGGATTATGAATGCAGTTATGGAAGACACTCTGCCATGTAAAGGGAGAGAATATTGGAGAATTGGTTTCAGTAACATAGTTTTGGAAACCACTAATGTGCAGATTTTATGGTGAATTAAAGTTATAATGGCGTGTAATTAAAGTACAGTACGGTCCATTCGGTAAATTAATATAATAAGGAAAATGATAAATGTAGCGGGTGAATTAATATATGAAATTCTATCCCTCCCTCTCTAATTTTGCAATTTCACTTTTGTGTAACAAAATTTAAAGTAATTTCATTCAACTTTCCCTCTTGAAAACAATTACATATCAATTAATGTTCTAGTCGTGTTGGTAAAGGCTAATCTCTATCTAATTCATGGAGATTGTAGTTCTTGTGCAATCTAACCAATTCTTAAATTTTTGTTACACCAATTAAAAAAAATCTTATACAAGGCATCCACAAATATCCGCCAACTCCTCTTGCNAATATATGAAATTCTATCCCTCCCTCTCTAATTTTGCAATTTCACTTTTGTGTAACAAAATTTAAAGTAATTTCATTCAACTTTCCCTCTTGAAAACAATTACATATCAATTAATGTTCTAGTCGTGTTGGTAAAGGCTAATCTCTATCTTATTCATGGAGATTGTAGTTCTTGTGCAATCTAACCAATTCTTAAATTTTTGTTACACCAATTAAAAAAAAAATCTTATTCAAGGCATCCACAAATATCCGCCAACTCCTTTCCATGTTAAACACAGCTTGCACATACACCTTATCTCTAAGCTTGCCTACAAAATAACAGGAAACTTGGCTGCTCCATAGCCATTAATTGTTTTTCTTAATTTTCCTCTTAATTGGAAAATAAAAAAATTCATGTAGAAATAAAAAGATATCAAACCTGAATACTCCATTAATTTGGGTTTCAACTCTTATTGTGTTGAGTTGATCAGCAAATTCCCCAGAAAGGTAAATTGTTTAGTCTTCACTCTTCAATAGTTCAATTATAAAATTTGAAGCCCATATAATACTTTACCCAACTTGAAGTAAATCAAACTCAGGCCCGTGTGGGGAAATTGGGTAGTTTAGGACTAAATGGGTTCTCAATATACGATTGTGTGTGTGAATCAGTTTGTAAATGTACTGAGTAACTAATGCTGAGTTGTGGTGAGGAAAAATTGAGCATTGGTGAAATTTGCATTATGTATTTGAGTATTGTGTACAAAAATTTATCATATCATCTTCATTATTGTATTGTTATTAATCAATAATACATGTCAAGCTTGTAGATTCTAGACTCTGGATTTTAGAAATTTAGACTTATATAGTTAAACATGGCCCAAAAAAATAGGACTTAAAATACCTGTTTCATAGAATTTCATTAAACTTACTATTAGTACTTTGTTGTTATTAAATACATATTACATTGTCTAGTTAGGATAGGATAGTAGGAGAGTGAANGATCAACTAAATTAATGTGTTGTGTGTTAAACTTGTTGAGCTGAGTTTGACAAATTGTTATTTGCTTTTAAAAAGAAATTAAAAAGAGTTTTTAAAAAAGTTTAAATGTAATGCAAGTCCTTATAGTTTGGATAAATTTTGAATCAGGTTCTTACAAATATATTTTTTTTTTATTCTTNTTTTTTTTTTGTTCTTATAATTTGAATTTTTTTTAATTGGATCAATGTCGTCACTGTAGTTATAACTCCGTCAGTTTAGTACTCATATGACAAACGGTTTATCTATGTGACAATAAAAGAAGTTGGTGTAGCGCTAAAGTGACACAAAAATTAGGTTTTATCTATCGCTCATCACCTTAATTATTATCAATTTGGGAAAAATTGAGCCAAACGTCTTGCATATGTGTTTGATGAATGGCAATTTGAGTGTTATTTTGACGCCACTTAAGTTTCATCTATTGTCATGTGGAGAAGCCGTTTACCATATCAACACTAAATTGACGGAGTTATAATCCGAGTTGATGACAACGACCCAATAAAGAGGAACTTGATTCAAAATTAGTCAAAATTGTAAAGACCTACAATACATTTAATAATATTTCTTAGATACTTTATTATGTGTCATACTACATAAGAATAATCAATATGTGAATGATATGTGTACAAATTAATTATTTTTAAGTTTGTTTGAAAAAATAAAATAATTTTATATCAAATAAAATATTAAAATTATGTATATTTGTCATATTAATGTAGTATGATATACACATGTAGTAATATAGAATTTTTGTCCATTTAAACCTTTAAAAAATCTTAAAAAAAGAAAAGAAAAGAAAAATAAATTGAAAGTGGGAGGAGGGTTCTAGGGGTGTAAGCCAAAACCGAAAAACCGACAAAACCGACCGAACCGGACCGAACCGAACCGAAACCGAGTCAAACCGAGAGAAATGGTCCGGTTTTTGGTTTGTATTTTTGAAAAACCGAGAACCCCGGTTCGGTTTTCGGTTTGCCTGAATAAAAACCGAAAAAAACCGAACCGAACCGATAGCTTCAATGCGACGTCGTTTTATTTAATATGAGTCTCAATTTATCTCAATTTATAATACATTGTTACATTTGATATTTAATTATTGATTTTCTGTGCATTAGGATACTAAATTCTCATTTTTTTTTGGTTGATTTGCTTGTATGTGGAGGTTTTCTGCCTTTCTTTCTGTTAAAATTTGAAAATTTGACTTCAGCAGGCATTTCATGGTTAAACCGACCAAACCGATCGAACCGAACCGATTTAGACCGGTTCGGTTCGGTTCGGTTTTATTTTCAAAAATTCAAAAAACCGAACCAAACCGAACCGAGTTTCTCTGGCTGGTTCGGTTTCGGTTTGGGGTGAAAACCGGACCGAACCGGACCGATTACACCCCTAGAGGGTTCATATTGGTTGAAACTGAACCGACCAGCACTATGACGCCCATTATTTTATCAAAAATCATGAGTCAAAACCCGATTAAAATGCCACCTGTCAGCCACACGTATTACAATAGTACACGTGTGAACTTATGGGACCCCAATAGTTGGGCCAATCCGTGTGAGAGACACTAACAAGTAACAACGTCACAAAAAGGTGGCCAAGAAAGTTGTTAGAGACTATTCTGGAGGCAACGTGGACGCCTACGACAGCGTTGTTGACTCTAACAAAACAACAAAAGTGCCAATTGATGATGTCGTTTTAGTAAAAGATCTACATTGTGAACCTCTGATTCGCTGTCGTCTCCTTCGTGTAATCCCTCCAGGGTCCATCAGCCTCACATTATCCAATCCCACTCTGACATTTGTCATCGTACTTTGCGCACACATCGATTACCATTTTTCCAACATTTACCCTTTCTTTTCCACAAAACTACCAAAACGACAGTACTTGTTATGTTTTCAAAATTTTAGTTAGTTAATTTTTCTTCTAATCCATTTGAATTACTATTTGCCAAATGTGTTAGTCACCCACTTTTAAAAGAGAACCTTGCTGTACGCTTTTTTTGACGTGACTAGTAATAGTCTAGTATAGTGTTCAGATAATGTATGAGATAATGTGAGAATAATTATTATATAAGTAGTGCTTTATGGATATGGTTCACTAATAAATATATCCAAAAAAAAAGAGGTAAATTTTAATTTAACATGTGTCAAAAAAGAGAGAGAGTTAGATATAAATTTTTTTTTTCCTTCTTTTAGTTTGACAAAATTATATATTTTTAGCTAAGGATAGTAACTAGTTACATTTTCTAATTGCAAATAATGATGTTGTTGTAAAATATGCTTTTCAATTGCAGCAATTATAAATCACTAATGGAAATGATTATCCTTTTATTGTTCAATGCATTTAAATGTTTAAAAGTTTTTTTTTTTTAAGTACATAAAAATTTAAAGTGAGTGAAAATTATATCATTTTAAAGTTAGGGCGTATTACATGTATTAATGAAGTCATAGTGTGTAAGAAAATGTCATATTATAATATAAAATGATGAGACAAATATTCCTCATAGGACAAAAGAAAATGCTGAATTGCAGGGAATAGATAAACCTTTGAGTTAGAGTTTTGTCAAGTGCCCTTAAGGTGGAGCCATGGGTCCCTTAAAACATGTTTAATAATTTCAATCTTCCTGTCTAATGGCATGCCTATATGGTGTGCAATAACAAGACCACTGAAACTTCTCTTGACTTGGAAATTCTATATAATTAGGCAAATAAAGACATTTGACATTTCATATAATTTTGGATCATAGTATAATTTTCGAGGTTGGAAGATATGATTAGGAGGTGAAGATTGTGAGAAGAAAAAATCAGTGTTCATGGGTTCCAACTCCTAGAATGACAATTGACAACCACTCTAAATGCTATTTAGCCAAAACTCATTGGCAGACCATTTTAACTTCACTTGTTACCTTTGTTGGCCCCCTTTTTTCTTGCTTGCTGTTGCTGGTAAGCGATGAAGACATGCTATTGGTGTCCAGTGCCCCTCAAGGCAAGTCATGAACTTTCTAACTTGCAAGCCTCAGCTTATACACTAGTCGTCAACATTTAGGGGGGGAAAATAGAAAAATAGCTTTTCCGTAATTCAGAAAAAGGGTCATGGCATTTGTTTCAATAATTCCCAATTTCCTTTTTTCCACGAGTTTTTTAATGCCAAAATGAGTCCACATACACACAGTATGAAGTTGTGGTCTCTAGACTCTCTACACAGCCTGTGTGCTTTTTAAGCTCAAGTCCAAGCTTCGACCTGCAGAGTCCCCTACCCTCATCTTCTTTTCTCTGCATCTCTCTCTCTCTCTCTCATACACACATACACATACACTTACACCCCCTTCTGTGAACCTTGAAGCTCAAATTCGACATCCTCCATGGCGGCTGGAATATCCGCCGCCATAACCTTAAAACCCTTCCGTCTCTTCCAATCTTCTTCAGAACCTATCCCAAAGCCTGCTCCTACACTACTCTTCACCCCCTTAAGATGTTTCCCTCACAGCACAATTCGCCGAACCCGCAGAATGACGAGCTTCACCGTTTGCGTTCTCATGGAGGATCCAAAAGAGAGTACCCAGATCGAAACTTCAGCAGAGGAAGCTCCCAATCAAGTCAATTCCCAAGTTGTATCAGCTCGCTTGGCTGAAAAATTGGCCAGGAAACGATCCGAGAGGTCCGCTTATTTTATAGCAGCTGTGATGTCTACCTTTGGAATCACTTCTATGGCGGTTATGGCTGTTTATTATAGATTCTCATGGCAAATGGAGGTACGTGCCTCTCTCATTGAATTTACGCCTTGATATGTGTCAATTTGCATCTGAATTTGGTTTCGGATTGGATTTGTTTAGGGTGGAGAAATTCCTTGGTCTGAAATGTTTGGTACATTTGCTCTCTCAGTGGGTGCTGCGGTAAAGTTCTAAACTTTTCTGGGTTCTGCTTCAGCTTGACAGTTTATGGATTTGAAATTGAGTTATTTCTTTGTGAAATTTGAATGGTAAATTAAACTGGGTATATTTAATTTTCAGGTGGGTATGGAGTTTTGGGCAAGATGGGCTCATAGAGCTCTATGGCATGCTTCCTTATGGCATATGCATGAGGTCTGCTTCTGCTTCCAATTCACCAAATATTCTCCCTTGTTCATAAAGTTGAAAGCTTTTTATTCGTTCTTACTTCTTAGAGTTGTTTGTTTAATTTTCCTTCAATTTTCTCGGCCGCCAAACAGTTATTGATCTGTGAGATGAATTTAATTGCAGTCCCACCATCGACCCAGAGAAGGTGCATTTGAACTGAACGATGTTTTCGCCATAGTAAACGCTGTCCCAGCAATCGCTCTCCTTTCCTACGGTTTCTTCCACAAGGGTCTGGTCCCTGGCCTCTGTTTCGGTGCCGTAAGTTACTCTCTATTATTCTCTCTCTGTATCTTTGAAAATCTGGTAATTACTAATAATTAATCACTTAACTATCAGTTTAATTGGGATTTGGGATCCGTTACAAGAAGATGACAAATGATTATTAATTTGACGAAAATACCCTGAAATATTCTCACATCAATGAAACAGGGTCTTGGAATTACAGTCTTTGGGATGGCTTACATGTTTGTCCACGATGGCTTGGTTCATAAAAGATTCCCTGTGGGTCCCATTGCCGACGTGCCCTACTTCAGAAGGGTAGCTGCTGCTCACCAAGTAATCTACACTAGCCATACATTTTTATTTAATTTTTAATTATATTTGGCAAATTTATGTTTATGTGTTTCTACTCGAAAAGTTATCAAACCACCACTTTTGTTGTTTGTCTTCAGCTCCACCATTCAGAGAAATTCAATGGTGTGCCATATGGGCTGTTTTTGGGACCAAAAGTAAGCTACGCTCTTGTATTTTTCTTTTAAATAAAAAATTGATTTTTGTTAAGTTTGCATATTTGTTATTGTGCTCTCTAACTTTTGTGTAATATAATGCAGGAAGTTGAAGAAGTAGGAGGAGTAAAAGAGCTGGAGAAGGAGATAAGTAGGAGAAAAAAATCATCTACCGGTTCATGATAAAGCAATTAGTGGAAGGTGGAGTCATTTGAAATTATTATCATCAATGTAGAGAAACATTACACTAATTGAAGGAGAAGATTTTGATATTTTGCTTGCTTTTATACATTTGTCAATATATAAAAAAAGAAGGTGGTGTGAGAAATTTGTACCATCTTCCAATATAGTTTTTGGCTTTTGCTATGAGACGCAGGAAATGACCCATGTTGTACCCCAAGTGGGAGAGTGTCCTTGTGCTAAAGTCCATTTGTTCATAGTTGGTGCCCTTCTGTGGATCACATTTTCAATTAGGGAAGGGATACATTGTTGTCAACCATAGAAATTCTTTGGTATTACATTTTAACAAGTGTTTTATTTTTATTTTTTTGAAAAAAGGAACACACAATTTTTTTTTTTATAAAAAAAACTTATATATGTTTGTGAGAATGTATTTTAAATAACTACACTTTCTATCACAAGACTCTTCAATCTTGTAAATAGGTATAAGCCTTAGACCTTTATGTTGAGGTTGAGGACCACTCTAACCGCCAGCCCTTATAGAGAAAATTGGATTAAGAAAAAGAGATCCCAGGCTTGCGCCAAAAAACCAGTTTTCTTCTTCTTCAACGTCTTTTTCAATTGCCTATTCTTCCTCTGAATCACAATTCTTTTATTGTATCCTTATAAATTCCAAGATACTTTTTTAGTTTCTCTACTTCTTTTGGGTTTGATTTTCTCCTTTTCCTCATCACTTAGTTTGTTACCTCATCAATTTTGGCCACTGATAAGCCATGGTGGCCGATAGCAAGTCCAAATCCGATATCTCCTTCGCTGGAATTTTCGCCAGCAGTGCTTTCGCTGCATGTTTTTCAGAGGTAATTCAATTCTTTGTTCCGGGAAAGGAGGGAGAGAAAGAGGAAAGGAATGAATTTTTTCTTCTTTTTTTTAAAAAGAATAATAACACGACATCATTTATGTTATTGAGATTTTTTTAATGAGATGAATAGTCAAAATTTAACTAATATGAGATTGTCATGTTAAATAACAAAAAAACTTACTTAACTCATATATTTTTTTGGTAACTCAAAAAAAAAAAGTTTAATCCCACACCTGTAGTTCTGTGAGTGGAATATTTTGAAATTATTATTTTGTTAATAAGAGATCTCGAATAAAATATTATTTTTTTACAATAAAAATATTATAACCAATTGATTTACAGTTCAATTGACTCATTTAACCCTTTTTATTATAGTTAAAACTATGCTATGTAGAGGTACACAATGTAGATTTATAATTATAGGTGTGAAAAAACATAAATCCTTTTTAAAAGCTACAAGGGTAAAGTGACATATTTTAAAACTAAATTAAGGAGTTAATTAAGTGATTTCAACTTTGACCACAAGGAGAAGGAGAAGGAGTACATGTGTATTTCATTTATGTTAAAAAGATTAATAAAATAGCACCTAGAACTATAAAGAAGACCAAAAAGGTGTTAAACTTCCACACATTGAAAATCTCGAGATTTAGGTGATAATTAAAGAGCAGTTAGCCCCAAAATAGGTTTTTCATTTTTGTTTGCTACCGACTGATATTTATCTATTCAACTGGGGAGTAGAGTAAGGGTATGAACTATGAAGTAGACACAAAATCAGACATGGATAATTGATTGCAAGTTTTGTATTTATATACATATTATTGACTTTGGAAATACTAAAAATAGGAAAAAGTAGGATGCGGCTGCCTAGATTTAAGAAACTATTATCAACTAAAAACAATAAATTTCTTTTTAAAAAGAATACAATTTTGCTACTCAAACAAAGTACTATAAAATTTACATCCTTGCGCTACATTTTTAATGATGTCAAATATCTTCGACTTATATCAATAATTATATATTTTTTCTTTAATAGCAAGAGCAGGGCCTGTCAAGTGTCAACTCACTCCACATACAAGTTTCGTAGGGGAGACTCCTTCAATTCCAATTGAGAATGGTGTATGCTTTTGCTTGCGCATGAACCTAACTATGTTTTTGTTTGGTTTCTGTTGAATAGGGAAACGCAACCTCAGTGGTTCATGCACTTCACCTTTTTCAATATAGACTAGCTTTCACTTTCCTGAATTATTGTGTGCTCTTCCCATTTTCATGCATACCTGTCATTCCCAAACGGCCCTGTCCTTTACTTTATGAAGAAAGGAGTATAAAGGCAATGCAGTCTTCTTGACAATGAGTTTATGTGAGAAGAATTCCATTGATGAATGCCATGTGTTTTACTCTCACATCAATTGCTGCCCCATCTTCATTATTTAATTTCTCTCTATGTTCTATGCCGTCAAGCTCCATTTCTATGTATAGTTTATTTTATCTTCATCACGGATAAAATAGTGCCAACAACAATTTGACTAACCCCAATTATGATATTTGAGAATTCAAAAACTGCTTGATAGGAGGCATATTAATAATGGATTAACCTTCGCGTCAAAAAAATAATAATGGAAAAACATTTAGAGAGTACTTCTAAAAATATTGTGCACACAAATTGTGTATATATATTATATATATTAAGTAAGTTTATTTGTTTTAGATTCTAGCAATTGTTTAATTTATAGATATAAAAATCATGAATTAGTTGTGTTAGTTTTAAGTTTAGTTGATAAGTCTCCGTTTGTTTTGATAGAAATTATTTTTAAATTATAAACTAAAAATTCTTAGAAAAAATTTACTGTAAATACAATTTGCCAAAGAAAAACAAAATTATAAAAGAAGACTATGAATGACGGAAACTTGGAAAGCATTGACAATGAGCATAACTCAACTGATAAACATATATGCTTTTATTATTCCAAAAGAAAAAAAACAAAATCATGGCTACTATTTATAAATTTATGTTTCTTTAATGATGAGATGAAGGTATATATGAACTATACTTGGGCTTTTTGACAAAAATAAGAGAGAGATATGTTTTTAAAAAAAAAATCAAAAGACGCACGTGCAATGCACTGACACTGAGCTAGTTTTAAATAANAATTTATGTTTCTTTAATGATGAGATGAAGGTATATATGAACTATACTTGGGCTTTTTGACAAAAATAAGAGAGAGATATGTTTTTAAAAAAAAAAATCAAAAGACGCACGTTTAAATAAATAAATAAATAAAAATGCTATTTTATGATCTAGTCTGTTTTTGATGTAGGTAATCTGAAGTGAGAAGAGCAGTGTCCAAAGGAAGGCCAAATATTAAGCAAAAAGGAGTAATGAATGAGTATAGCCCATTCTCCTTAAACTGAGATGGACTCCTATCCCATAGTTAATGCTTGCAATACAACATATATAACACATTCACAGCCAAAATATGAGACAATGGCTTGTTAGGATAGGGGCAGAATGAAGAGTTTTGCATTCCAACACAGAATCAAGAGAGCTCTAAAATGGAACATGGTTTGAAATGCATAAAATCATGATTTCGACGAGTCTTGATGCAAGCATTTACAATTGTCATACTACCAGACGCACCACTAAAATTGAATGAAAATACAAGTATATTCATGGAGCATCCAACAAAAGAAATCTTGTGTTTATTGAAATCGAGAATATACAATGCATTGCTGGGTATATTATTCCTCATGTTCATCCATCAGAATAATTACAAGTTACAACAAGATGCAAACCCACATGAAGGTGAGAACAAGTATCAAATTACTCAAACTTATATCACCTAAGCTATTGAAAAATGAAGTATAACAAGCAAAGAAAGAAAGGTTCCCTTTAAGGTGCTCTTGGGTCAGTTCCATGCTGCCACACATAAACCATGTTATCCCAACCAATACTAGCAAGAAGCCCCTCAACAAGCACACTCATATCAACCCCAACAGCAAACTCAGTATGATGATCATATCTGCTAACAAGTGCATCTTCCACCATGAAATCCCACAAGCACACCGTCATATCATAAGAACAAGACACCATCAGGTTCCTCCCATGTGGTGAGAACTTTATCTTCTTCACCGCATATCCGTGCCCGTTTAGCACTGTAATCGGGACCCGGATGTTCCTCACATCCCACACCTTAACTGACTTGTCCACAGAAGCCGTCGCAATAATGCAATCGTCGTATTTGTTCCAATCACAGGCCAGAATTTCCGATTCGTGACCCTGAATTATCATGGTCGACCCGGGTTCCCGCACGTCCCAGATTCGGACCGTGCAGTCGCCGGAGGCTGAGGCGAACACGTCGCCATGTCGGGGGTTCCAGACGGCGGAGTAGACGCAGTAAACGTGCTCTTTGAAGGTTCTGACGCTCGTGGGTCGGTCCAAAGTCCAGAGCTTGACGGTGTCGTCCCACGAAGAGGACAAGAAAGAGTCGCGGCGAACCGGGTTGTAGTCGGCAGAGTGGACTTCACGGGTGTGCTCGTGGAAGGAGCGAATGGGGTTGGAGGTGGGTGGGAGAGCGACGTCGTAGAGCTTGACGGAGCCGTCGGCGATGGCGGCGACCAGAAGGGAGTCGTGGGATTCGGACCAAGCAACGTCGTATACGCCGTCAGCGGTGTCATAGGCGGCTAACTCGGAGATGGGTACACCAGGATTCAGGGACAGGTCCAGGACGTGGACGCGGCCATTGCCGAGGATGCCGAAGTTCTGGGCGGTGGCGACGGCGATGCGGTTCTCGTAGAAGGGGCTGAACTTGACGGAGTAGCCATTGAACGGAGTTTTGAAAACGGGCATAGTTGAATTTTGCTACTGCGAAAGGAATTGGAATTGGGAGGATTTTGTTGTAATTGCTGGTTCGGTTTGTGATTTGCTTTCAATTCTTCAGTTAATTTTCATTGTTTTCAAGAGTGGGAAGCTCGAATGATGCAGCTCACTACTAACACAGTACCACTGCAAGTCTACAAGATAGAAGGAGATTATTTGGATTCCCTAGGATTTGGCTAATTTTTGCAGGCACCTCTCGAAATGGATTTTTTTTTTATAATAATAATAATAATTTTCTCGACTTGGAATAAAACAAGGAAAAAAACAGATAAGGTCTCTATTTCTAAACGTCTATATTTTTATTTTTTGCCTCTGAGGACTGAGAAGGCTATTTTTTCTTCTTGGTAAGAATGTAAGATTGCTCTTTTTACTATATTCATAGTGACGACAATACCAAACAAGCCAACATTATCATATAGATAGATATAGGAATATTTTATAGGATTTTTAACTGCCTAACTGAATAGAATTTTCTGCACGAACCACTACCAAAGTATGCGGATTTCATTTCTTTTTAGCAAAGATACAAATTCAACATTCTCTTTTAAAAGTACAAAGCCATTTTTGAACTATGTATAATGAACAGATAGTTAAGCAGATTTCCTAGCCTCTCATCCCTGGCTTGATTTCCCCCTAAAAGTCAAGTGTACTCATCCAAGTGCAGCAAATACATTGTTTGCTGGGGTTGGAACTGTAAATTATTCGTAAAAGATAAAACATTTGCTGAATTTGGTTTTCACCTGAACTGCATTAATTCTTGATTGATCTAACCAGCGGCACTAAAGACACCCCTCAATGCCCAAAGTTCAGCATTCAAACTTCCAGCTTTTCCAATTTTTCTCATGAGCCCACCCACTGAAACAATCTATCCCTTATCAATCCCCCTGCAGCAGCCTTACCCTTGGAGCAAGAACCATAAGTATGAAGTCTAATCCCCCTTCGTTTTGGCAAGTTCTATATGATAAAAATGTTCTTTTTGTTAACTTTGACAGCAGCTATATTACATGGCCATTTTTAGCGGCATGGGACAAGACAGGAATTAACTTGAGAATAGCTCAAAAATTGTCATTATTAAACACTTTTACACTAGTGAAAATAAGATGTTCCAGGGTATATCACCATAAATTTGACAATGGAACAGAGATTTATATCTCATAATATTTCAGAAACAGGTTTTCACATCTTCAAGGGTATATCACCATAAATTTGAGAATGGAACAGAGATTTATTTCTCACAATATTACAGAATTTTCACATCTTCAAGAAAGAATTGCTCTGTAGGCCTGCAATCATTTTCCAAATTTCTGCAGCCATTGAACAATCCCTTAAAGCACATATTCCATTTTTCACAGAATCAGAACAGAATTTACAGAAACGAAGAAAAGAGCGGTGTGCTAGATGCAGATTTAAAGCAACAAGTAGTCCATCATTCATCAGGAGCCAAAAAAGAATAAAAGAGGAGGTTATGTCTGTCAGGAATAGCATGGCCAAAAAAACATGTCTGTCATGAATACTCAATTCCAGACACAGAGATTAGAGCTAACCAGCCCATTAATGATATAAACCCTGATGACATATACAGCAGGAGTACCCCTCTCACACAAGGCAATCAATGTCGTTAACAAAAATGCTTGCCAAGGTAGTTGACTTTCTAACTAAGTTTGCAGAGGCTTTGATGCTAAGTAGCTTGATAAGAAATTTATCTAGAACCTCATGCATGATTGACATGAACATTTTCATTTTACTCTTGTTTACAAAGTCATTCGAAGAAGCACATAGAGCCTCCTTGAAGATACTCCACTCTTAGTCTCTTATGATTGCCAATTAACATGGCTATATTTCAAGGAGAGCTCTGAACAAAGCCGGATAAATATAGTTAGCGTATAGTAACATAGAAAACAACTCTAGCATTGGAGACTAGTAAAATAATAGACAACTAAATCCCATAAATTCATATATTTGCTGAACTTGAGCCCTAAATATAATAAGGTGCTACGATTAATTAAGAAAAAAAGGAAGTAAGCTTATCTTGTTCGTTATTAATTTTACTTATATTTATCCTGTTAGCCCACCCGAATGGAAGAAGGTTTTCTGCTATAAACTGATAACACATATGATTCGGTTCTCTGTACTTCTGGGCATATTCGGTGAACAAGTATATGAACTAAAAAAACTGAAGGGCACATCCATAATCTGCCATACATTTAGAGTTCGGACAACTTTTAAAGCTTATGAGCGTTAAGTACAGCTTAATTCCTAAACAGGAAGGACTTATTCATTGCTACAGAGGAACGACATCTAAGTGTGTTATAACATCATGGCAGGAAAAAAAAAGATCAAAAGTTTCATAGACTAGGTAGAAATTTATCATTGAATCACCAGTCTCCACCACCAACAATTCCAACATATTATAATGGCAACACAGGAAACGTAAAGGTTGCAATGCACTTGAGCTGCTCAGAACTAAAAGTTACAGATACTAATCGTGACACTAACACCAGAAATTTACCAGTGAAAAGAAGAAATGTTGAATCAACAGAATGAAGAAAGATTAGCTTTACTAACCCCACTGTACACAGCTTCCTTTCTTATCTTCATCTAGAACAAATAATTGCTGGTAAAACACTTGCACTGGCACAACCTTAGAGACCCAAAATTCATTACTATCCAACCGATTTCATTAAGACTTGCCGTTCTCACACCAGATTTGAATTCTAGCCACCAAAAAAGGAGAAAAATCCACGTTTAGGCTCTTCCTCAACCACCACGGCCTGCATGCTATCCTGCTCCACTAGTCTCCAAGCTGCCTGCTCAAAAGCCAACCCTGCCAATGTGGGTGGCTTATTCAACACTAGCGGATGCCCTCTATTTGTACTTCGAATCACCTCAGCATCTTCAGGAATAACCCCTAACAAAGGCAACCCCAGCATTTCTTGAACATCAAGTACTGACATCATATCCTCCCCCTTTATCATATCCGTCCTAACCCGATTCACAATCATCTTTATATCCCTAATTCCATCACATTCAAGCAATCCAGTGACCCTGTCAGCATCTCTCAATGCTGTAATATCTGGCGTGGTAACCAAAACTGCCTCATTGGCTGGTGTTATCGCAGTGATGAACCCAGCATCAATCCCTGCAGGGCAATCAATTAGAATGAAATCTGGACAACCTTCTTGCCTTGCTTTCAACGCATCCACTACCCAAACCAAGGCTTTCCCACCAAACCCAATTGGCAATTTCGACCTGGGTTTCGATATACAAAGCAATTCAAAATGTGACCACCGCTTATCTCTTACAAGAGCTTGGTCAAGCCTGCAATCGCCATTGAGGACCTCCACAACAGTGTAATTTACGCGGTTCTCGAGGCCAAGGAGGAGATCGAGGTTGCGAAGACCAACATCAGAATCAATGGCGACGACAGAGAAGCCGAGACGGGCGAGTGAAAGGCCGATATTGGCAGTGGTGGTCGTCTTGCCAACACCACCTTTACCAGATGTGATGACGACAACACGAGGGGTCTCGCCAGCCAATTGGGGTTTCCTATTCCATTGGAGAACAGCTTTTATGAGGGTTGTTGAGTAGGGTTTTGCTTTGGGTTTTAGGGGTAGAAAGGTTTTGGGATTGAATGCTTTGCTGTAAGAGACGATTGAGGAGTGAAGAGTGGTGGGAAAGCATGAGGCTTTGGCATTGGCGGGGAGGTGCTGCAGAGAGAGCATTGCTGTTGAGGGTGATCGAGGGTGACAAGTGAGAACGAGACTGAGAGTGGGGTGAGGTTTTAGACCAGTGAGTGACAGGGTAAGTGGAAGTTTTTAGGGTCAATCATAAAAATGTAAAATATAGTAAATCAAATTGAAAAATGAAGAAAATTATTATGGGACCAACAAATTAATTAAACCTAAAATGATTTATCTAATGCTTCTTTCCCTAAAATTTAATTAATACATTTTTATGTGAATTTAGCTAATAATCATTATTTAGTAATACTAATATGACCTTTTTATAAAAAAATGGTGGTAATTTAAAGAAAGGGGGAAATTATTAAAAACTAAATATCTTAAGAGAAAGATAAATCTCCTAGTAGATTTGAACTCAAGACAATAAAAGATTTGTACCTCTCTTACTCTATGAGCTAACATGTCTTGGTATATAAATCTCAATATTAATTCTAAAGAGGTTTAAAAAAGATTTACTATTTTGCCAAAAAGAAAAAGTTGAAGTAACAGAATTTTTTTTAAAAAAAAAAAATGTTGCTCTATTTCTCAGAAATTAATCGGTAATCTTTTAATGAGCTCAAGGATACGCTCTTATCTACATATTTACAAGTTATAGACAAACTTAGATTAGATGAAAAAGCCAAGTTGAGAGAATTATTATAAAAGAATTCAAATAACAAAAAATTAAGTGAATTTTAAAGTTACACTATTTCACTTTAGTTATTAACCATGATCACTTGAAGTTTTATATGACTAATAGTTATTATCTAATTTTTAATGATCAATGTATAATTGCTAAAGACAAAATGATCATTTTTCATATAGAACTATAAATAGCCACTTATCATGAAAAATAATTATATATTATTACTAAAATAAACTAATGTGTAACATTAAAACCCACCTAATTTTTTTTTTTTTATTTAAACAAGTCATCTTAGTCCTAATCATTTATACTAGTTTATATGATAGAAGGAAAATTGGGGTCTTAAGTTGTTAAAGTTGACTCAGTAACACCATTTTAACAATTCCCAAATAATATGATGGTAGGTAGTTACCAAAACTATCTATGCAAGATACTGAGTCATATTGTTACAACAAGTAAAAATAAATTAAAAAAAAATTTAAAAAATGAAAGAGTAATTTCATTCAAAGCAAGCAACTATTAAAAGTATTTTACTATAGCCCTATGAAATATAGTTATCACTTCTATCACATAAAATATATAGACTCATCCACCAACGAATGTTGGCTTGAGTAAAAGAAATTCTGGTCACTTAAACAAGTGGTTTCAAGTTTGAATTTTTGTAGATGCAGCAAATTTTCTTAAAAAAAAATCTTATTTTAATGCCTAATCATACTTCAAAAAATTAGTCTTAAGCAACCTCGTGAATACTTTAAGAAACAAAAAAATATATATATATATAGACCCATCCTTATACAGCGAATAACTGATTATCCCCACTGAGTTGACTAGTGCTCACCCTAAAATCCGCTTTTCTGAGAGCTTCCTCAGTGGATACTGTGAACTCATCTCTTCTCATCATTATGCGAGCACCAGGTTTTGTAAGATCAAGATCCTCTGTGAAAAAAAATAATGCATAGATCAGAATAGTGACATGATAGACCTGACAAAAAGAAAATACCAATAGAGAAAGAGGTCATAAATAGCAAACAGCAAACAGCAAAGTGGGTTATGTAGGATATCAAGCATAGAAAATATAATAGTTTATCTGATGACAGACTCAAAAAGTGTTTTACATTATAAATTAATTATACCATCTCTTAAATCTGAATATAGATTGTAGATTGTTACATAAGTTAATTCCTGCAATCTAAATACTTGTTCAATACAATGGGACTAAATAACTGTCAATATTATAGCCAGAAGAAAATATATAGAGGAGGAGGAGAAGAAAATAGAACGCCAATGACTCAGTCCAATCATTCTAATATTAGTAAAATGCCACTAAAAAATGTATACATCAACTATTCTAATATTAGTGAATGCTAAGGTCAGCAGTTGTAGAAGTTTCTAGGATTCTTTCTAAGCTGAAAGATGGGTTGGAGAGAATGCAATTTCAATAAGGATAATTGAAATGTTGGCAACAATTATATTGATGATTGAGGACAAGCTTGTTTTGCTGATACTAAAGTGTGTGGTTTATTGTGCGAAGAGAACAATGTCAATTCTTTGAAGTAGAAAAAGGCTTGCTTCTAGATGAATTATGGGTTGAATATGAACAAGGGAACAATTTTACAAGGGATATTGTATATGATGACGAAGTTGCAGGGAATGAAAGGGTCAATAGCATAGTCATGGGGATATATGTATTTCACTTTAGGACTTGAAGAATCTGGCTAACCTTCTGGATGCTTCTGTGATAGGATTGATCCAATGACGCCAATTAATTGTAGAGTGAAGACCCATAAATAGAAGTCATTATCCCTTTATGTCCACAAAAAAAAATTTGAAATCACATAACGAAATGAAGAAACAGCTAATCCACAAATTCACACTTAATGGAAATTTGACATGTAAAGATCCAAATAATCAAAATAAATAGCTGGGTTGGGAAAAAAATGCTGGTAGAAAGCAGAGATATTGGGAAAATAGTAAGTATCTGAAGTTGTCGACGTGGAGAGACTTGTGAGCAAAGGGGTCCAATGAAATCGGTGTGTCAAACCGCCATTTAACGCAACTGAAACAATCTTCATTATTTTCTGCTTTAAACAAAAACTTGAGGCAGTTAGTTTACAAGCTTTACCAACTGTCTCGAACATTCTATATTTCAGGCCCCAACATCTGAATCTCATTCTATATTTCTATGCAAGACAGAATGTACAATAAAAGCAGTCATAAATATAAAAGCTCTTCAAGGTACATTTCAGCATTTCAGTTTCTATATGCTGTTTGGGTATCTCAAATAGTGAATCAATCATTATGTTTAATTTGCCTCACAGAAACATGCAAATGAAGATTGAAAAGTTTGAGCTGGCATGTTTATATGTAAAGCGCTAAGCACAACGCCGCCAAATTATGCTAATGAAGGTTGAATTAGTAAGCCCTTTGCTCGGCGAGACTAATGAAGATGGGATCTGATGTCCTCATCAATGCGAAATTTTATGTAATCAAATCCCATATCCAACTAAAACACTCTCCACAACCAAACATAATAGAGAAGATAAACCATCAATTTTTGCATCTATAAAACGCTTTGAGAATGCGAGCTTGCGCAATGGGATGCTGAGATATAAATTTCGTGAAAGTCCACATGGGGTAAGGATGCTGCACAAGCAATGCAGCTTGCCGCAGTGCAGAAGCTTCCTATTGCCAAAGAAGTAAATACTTTTGCACAGGGTTCTTGAGGGCAATCCGTTGCTTTTCAAGAGTAATCTCTCATGCTCCAGTGATTCTACTTCTTTGGCTTCTTGTTGATGTTACCGTAACCATAAATTTTAGTTCTTTGAGAACATGGAGGAATATTTCAATCAAATATAAATTGATTTCTAATCCGTATATAATATGAGCATTTTTCTGATATCATCTTATTTGTAACTCTTCTCACAAGCCAAGAGAAGTCCAGCCACTGCACCTTCATAAATGTTTCCCCAAGAAGAATACAACATAAAGATAAAATGAAACAGCTCCACATATCAATTAAATTATTCAGAAATGGTAAATAAAGAAAAGAAGTTCAAGGTATATGAACTAAACATCAGAGATTAGTTCACATTCCTATTTATAGTCCATGACCAAAACACAAGGTGATCATTAATGACCCAACAATACTAGTCTCGGACCAAAAAGTCCCACTCATGCTTAAATATTAGTGGAAATCAGTTCAAAAATTATTAGCCAGAGGATGTCTTTATACATATCTCAGGTTTGAAAATCACTCCATAAGGAAATTAGCAGCCTCGAATAATGTTAAGATAAAGAGATTTAAAACATTGGTGACACTGCAACATGTTCAACAACAAGTGAAGCAGAAAGTGTCTGTAAAGGACAAGACTCTTGAACATATATACAGATGACATCCTTTCAGTACTTATAATAGAGACTCCTTAAGTGACTAGAACGACACAAGCTGTTAATCTATCCTCTCAGCATCCCATCAAAGAGAATCCTATCTTCATTTGCATCCTCTGCAATATGGAGTGATGAAACTGCCTGAGCTGCAATGAGACCATCAGAGAATCCAGCAGGCTCCCATCCTGCTTCTTCATAATGCGGCCCGTGGACATTCTTTCCGAAAGGCACTGATGAGAACGACCACTCACCATTTTCAGCACCACCCCACTTGCAACCATATGCGTAACCATCAGAGACCCACCCCATGCTTTCGACAGACCATGTGCCACCGTCTAGATGAGGAAAGCAAGCTCTTTTTCCACCCATGAAGATGTCAAGATTACGGTTGCATTTCCAGGACTTACATGTACCTTCATTTATGACAACCTTACATGATTCCTCCGTGTCTTCACCAAGTAGAACATGCAGAGCTACGGCCTCAGCAATTGCAGCACCCTCTTCATCAAGCCTCTGTTGTTCTTCTTTCTTTTTCTGTTTCTTTTTCTCCAATTCAGAAATGATGGCTGCAGAAGTGGCAAGTGCTTTCTCCAAACGCCTCTTTTTTTTCTCAGCCTGCTTCAGTCGATCTAACTCATCTTTCACCTGCTTCTTCTTCACCTTTCTCATATGTTGCCCTTTATTACATACCAAGTTATCCATTGAATCTACTGCCTCAAATACTAAGTTGCCTTTTGCTGAACTCCTTTCCTTCAAGATAAATTCTTTAAAACTGTATACATTTCCCTATAATTCTTTTTTTCTCTCTTTCCCTAACCTTTTATGCTAAATATACTCTAATTAATTGAAATGTCAAGACTAGGACTAATGACACGTTCCAACCACTACACCCACTCAGGTCTGTAGGAATACCTCATTTTGCGAACTATGCAATCCCAAACAGAAACAACCGGAGACAACAACAAAGAAAATTCATAAGCACTCATTGAACCACCCCTCGGCCCCATTCTTCCTAACTTCCCACAACCCTTGCACTTACCCATCCTGCAAACGCCAATGGATCTGCAAAACTATACTCAAATCTGGACACCACAAGTACAACCTGGTCCAAGTACACCCTTCCCAACTGCAGTGTAGGCAAAAACACATACCGTGTAAGTCATCAAAATTTGAAAGTAATCACTAGAACAACAACACTTGATTTATTCGCAAGTAGAGTGTGATAAGCCACCTAAAAGAAATCTGTGCTAAGCAGGACAAAAGAGAACATACAGGTTTACATGATACATACAACTGAGGAATAAAATTTCTCTCAAATTTTCCATCTAGAGATTAAGATTTACATATGCTGAAAATGTAAAGCAGAGTGTTCCAGAAATTGCATTAGAAAAAGAGCTATACGGATAAGTGAAGACAGATGGATATAAACATACACACAAATAAATGGATAAGTTTAGAGCTTGTAACTGAAACCAAAAAATTTGGAACAGCAAACTATATCATTAGAAAAAGAGCTAGAGCTTGATTGGAAGACCAATCAACAGCACATGAGTTGACTAAGCGAAAAACAGCAGATCTAGTTCTCAGTTTTATACCCTCAGGCTTTGCCAGTAACAGGTCAAGGAATGAAATGTGGTGGGAGGGATGATAATGTGATGTATAGAGACACACTATACATTTATATGTGATAGATTTCCATTCTTTATCTGGGAAAGGCAAAAATACTAAATCAAATGTAGATACTCATTACTTATAAGACGTCAGAATAAAAAGCCATACAACCCCAGGAAAGGATCATAAAAATAGAGACTTTCCCAATATAAAAAACAGACAACTGATACCCATATGGCAATGGTACAGCTTTAACCAAACATGCGATTGACATAATGCAAACTGATTCACTCTAAAATGCATGATCCAGGACACACCCACCTATCAACCAAACTCCAAAGCAAATAAGTATCACTTGAAATTTTATTTTATTTTTTAAAAAAAGGTCTACTTGTCCTTTCATGACTTTTTTAATATAAAAACACGATGAACTGTTGCCCTCAACAAAACACCCACCAAACTTACAACCAGTATTTATCTTGCTGAGGTTGATTTGATCATTTTTCCAAATACAAGCGAGCATAAGACATCAATTTCAAGTTCGCATACTCTACTTTTCCTCAATTCTATTGGCAACCAGAGCAAAGTTAAAACGAATAAAACTATCACATCTATAAATAGATCCACCCAATCAAAACCGAGCATCAATAACCTCAATTCCAGTAAAAACAACGTATAAACCACAAGATCTACTCGACCCAGATTCAGAAACGAGCTATTTCTTCAAAATAAATCACTTCAATACAAAATTGAGGTTCAGATCCAAACACCCATAAAGTTACAATACCCAGAATTCATCGATAAGAAAGAAAATAGAAAGAGAATACATCTAATTACAATCACACAAACACAGAAAAAGGCTAAACTTTGAAGAGAAGATGATAAATCAGACCTGCGGGAATGGCATAGAGAGAAAAGGGGTTGGACCTATCTCAGTCCTTTTTAAGAGTTAGATGAAACTAAATAAGTAAGGAGACCAGGTAATCGAGTGTTTAGATCTAGAGAAGACGTAGTTGGGTAGGAAAAGAAAGAAAAAAGTTTTGTGCTTTAGAGAGAGAAAGAGAAGGAGAAGGCGGGGAAGAAATAACCGATAACATCAGAGAGGGAAGGGTAATTGTGTCAAAGACGAATAGTTGTGGGACACGTGTCTGAGGTGATGGCAAAGGTAACTCTAGAATATGTGACTTTTCTTGGTGGCCTCTTGTTGCGTATGCAGAGACAGCACCTTGTGGTGTGTCACTCCCACTGTTATTACACGTGGCTTTGGATCATACCAATTAGTGGGACCCTTCTAATAGGTCACGGTCCTCTTGGTGGCCGTCCGATTCGACATCTATTTATCTCTGGTAGTTTTTGACAGGCCAAGTGGACGGTTAAGATTATGTGTTAAAACAAACGAGGTTTATGTTATATGAGAATAATTAAGAGTAAAACCCTTGTTTGGTCCTCGAAAGATAGGTTTGGTGACAGTTTAATCCTCTAAAGATTTTCACCGACACTTTAGTCATTGGAAAATTGTTCCGTCGATCATTTTCATCCTTTACTTATGTTCGTTAATTGAACTTAACAGAAAAGGCCACGTGACACGTTAAGTGCTAACGTGGTCGTTAAATACTGACGTGACACTTTTAAAAAAAATTTAAAAATTTCTCTCTCATCTCACTCTCTCTCTCTCACACTCTCATCTTTCTCTTCCCCAATCTCTCTCTCCGCCAATCTCTTTCTCTCTCTGTCATCTCTCTCTCTCTGTCATCTCTCTTTCACTGAGTTTCTCTGAGAGATGAACAATGTTTCTTCTCCATTCCGCTTACCTCTTCAACAAGAACTTGCACTCTCTCTCTAGCATCCACTAGTTCCAATACCTGTTCTTTGAGACCATCCACCATAGTTTTGTAGAAAATTAGGTCATTAATCTCATGCTTAGTTGAAATGATGATNCCATTCTTTATCTGGGAAAGGCAAAAATACTAAATCAAATGTAGATACTCATTACTTATAAGACGTCAGAATAAAAAGCCATACAACCCCAGGAAAGGATCATAAAAATAGAGACTTTCCCAATATAAAAAACAGACAACTGATACCCATATGGCAATGGTACAGCTTTAACCAAACATGCGATTGACATAATGCAAACTGATTCACTCTAAAATGCATGATCCAGGACACACCCACCTATCAACCAAACTCCAAAGCAAATAAGTATCACTTGAAATTTTATTTTATTTTTTAAAAAAAGGTCTACTTGTCCTTTCATGACTTTTTTAATATAAAAACACGATGAACTGTTGCCCTCAACAAAACACCCACCAAACTTACAACCAGTATTTATCTTGCTGAGGTTGATTTGATCATTTTTCCAAATACAAGCGAGCATAAGACATCAATTTCAAGTTCGCAATTTCAAGTTCGCATACTCTACTTTTCCTCAATTCTATTGGCAACCAGAGCAAAGTTAAAACGAATAAAACTATCATATCTATAAATAGATCCACCCAATCAAAACCGAGCATCAATAACCTCAATTCCAGTAAAAACAACGTATTCCCACATATAAACCACAAGATCTACTCGACCCAGATTCAGAAACGAGCTATTTCTTCAAAATAAATCACTTCAATACAAAATTGAGGTTCAGATCCAAACACCCATAAAGTTACAATACCCAGAATTCATCGATAAGAAAGAAAATAGAAAGAGAATACATCTAATTACAATCACACAAACACAGAAAAAGGCTAAACTTTGAAGAGAAGATGATTAAATCAGACCTGCGGGAATGGCATAGAGAGAAAAGGGGTTGGACCTATCTCAGTCCTTTTTAAGAGTTAGATGAAACTAAATAAGTAAGGAGACCGGGTAATCGAGTGTTTAGATCTAGAGAAGACGTAGTTGGGTAGGAAAAGAAAGAAAAAAGTTTTGTGCTTTAGAGAGAGAAAGAGAAGGAGAAGGCGGGGAAGAAATAACCGATAACATCAGAGAGGGAAGGGTAATTGTGTCAAAGACGAATAGTTGTGGGACACGTGTCTGAGGTGATGGCAAAGGTAACTCTAGAATATGTGACTTTTCTTGGTGGCCTCTTGTTGCGTATGCAGAGACAGCACCTTGTGGTGTGTCACTCCCACTGTTATTACACGTGGCTTTGGATCATACCAATTAGTGGGACCCTTCTAATAGGTCACGGTCCTCTTGGTGGCCGTCCGATTCGACATCTATTTATCTCGGGTAGTTTTTGACAGGCCAAGTGGACGGTTAAGATTCTGTGTTAAAACAAACGAGGTTTATGTCATATGAGAATAATTAAGAGTAAAACCCTTGTTTGGTCTTTGAAAGATAAGTTTGGTGACAGTTTAATCCTCTAAAGATTTTCACCGACACTTTAGTCCTTGGAAAATTGTTCCGTAGGTCATTTTCATCCTCTGCTTATGTTCGTTAATTGAACTTAACAGAAAAGGCCACGTGGCACGTTAAGTGCTGACGTGGTCGTTAAATATTGATGTGGCGCTTTAAAATTTTTTTAAAAAATTTCTCTCTCATCTCTCTCTCTCTCTCTCTCACACTCTCATCTTTCTCTTCCCCAATCTCTCTCTCCGCCAATCTCTTTCTCTCTCTACCATCTCTCTCTCTCTGTCATCTCTTTTTCACTGAGTTTCTCTGAGAGATAAACAATGTTTCTTCTCCATTCCGCTTACCTCTTCAACAAGAACCTGCACTCTCTCTCTAGCATCCACTAGTTTCAATACCTGTTCTTTGAGACCATCCACCATAGTTTTGTAGAAAATCAGGTCATTAATCTCATGCTTAGTTGAAATGATGATATATGTGATTACTAATTACTTCCGATATGTGTACCCCGAGTCCGAGTCCGAGTTGCATGACTCAGTAAGTTATGTGACTCATCCATGGTTATGGACTATGAAGGCATGTGGTTATTCAGGCATTGCCTTGCCATGGTTATGGACTACGGAGGCATATGGGCAGGCATGGCAAGTAAACCTTGTGCAATGGTGAATTTTTTTTTTCTCAAGGACCTGCAGAGCAAGTGGTAGCACAAGATTGATGTTCAAAAGCTTAAGCCTAATGGTGGTGCAAAGGCACAGAGCAGCGTCTAAGTCCAAAAGCCCTTCTAGCACTAGACAACATGCTTGTTTGGCACTGCTACCAATTCCAATATGTATGAGACCACCAATGGGTGGTCATGTTGGGTGGGCACAATGGATCACGTTCCTTCCAACTCCCGAATCGCCTCTAACTCCGGTGGAGCTGTTTTAAGAGGAAGAGAGAGACGGGAAGAGAGAGAGAGAGAGAAATGAGAGAGGAGGGAAAGAGAGAGGGAGATTCAGCTAGCCCAAATTAAGAGAGAGAGAGAGATATATATATGGCAGAGAGAGAAAGAGATTGGTAGAGAAAGAGAGAGATGAAAGTGAGAGAGAGAGAGAGATGAGAGAGAGAAATTTTTTTAAGAAACTTGCAGTTTAATAGGTCAAGTGACTTTAGGTGGGAGAGACAACATGGAATAGAGAAGTTATGCCCCCAAGACAGTAACCAGAGAGAGACGTCTCAACAAGATGAGAAACATTCCTGAGAAGCAAGCTTTTAAATCTTTCATCAAGCGTAAATTAATGTTTGCATCACATATTTCTATTGTTTCCAAGTCAAAATACCAAATTAACTTAAGCACAACCCAAATTAAGAGAGAGAGAGAGAGAGAGATGGTAGAGAGAGAAAGAGATTGGCGGAGAAAGAGAGAGATGAGAGAGAATTTTTTTTTTTAAGATGTCACGTTAGCACTTAACGTGCCACGTGACCTTTTCTATTAAGTCCAATTAACAGACATAAGCGGAGGACGAAAATGGTCGACGGAACAATCTTCCAAAGACTAAAGTGTCGGTGAAAATCTTTAGAGGACTAAATTGTCACCGAACCTATCTTTCGAGGACTAAACAAAGGTTTTACTCAATAATTAATGTATAAATAACATATGTATAAATTAACTGTTTTAAAATTTGTTTGAGAAAATAAGATAAATTATATTTATATATAATAAAATATAAAAATTATGTATGTTTGCTACGTTAGTATAATATAATATACTCATGTAATATCATAGAATTCCTGTAAAATAAATTATGTAATAAAATCTTGAAAAAAGAAAAATTTGAGTGGAATTAGATGTCATTAATTGTTGTAATAAAATTTGTGTATACCTTCGACATGTCCTTCGTGTTGATTCTTTGGCCGAGTTAGGAGCTTCTCAGCGACAACAGTCCTCCCATCTCCANCGACAACAGTCCTGCCATCTCCACCACATTCTCCCTACTATCTTTCTCACCTTGTTGCCTCATTTTGCATTTCCTCACACTTTCTTTATTCTACTTAGTTTCTAGTTTCCTTCTCTTCTTATATCACACAAAAGTTTTAAAAAGAAACAAAACGGATTACTTTTCACCATATATTTATTGGACCAGCCTCGTTTTATACGTTCTGTTTCTTTTAAAAATTTACTTCCTCACCAGTTTTTGCTATTGTAAACTTACATCTACCACCTTAATTACGTGATCAATTGCTGGACCAACATAGTTTCACCCATTACTTTTGTTTCATCTCTTCTTAAGATTACACCTTTTGTATTGATTATGTGAACAATTAGTGGATCAACATGATTTCACGCATTTTTTCACTTAATCTCATCACAAATTTTTCATCTTCTTAAATTTATACCTAGTTACATACCACGTTGGTTCTACGAGCAATTCTAATAAAAAATTATATATTATTTTGATTTTCACGATATATTTATGAGATCACTTTGGCTTCACACATCACTCTTTTTTTTCTTATTAAAGTTACATCTATCATATTTATTATGTAATCAATTCTAGTAAAATCCTTTGAACTATGGCTTCCCAAATTATCCTTTTTTTTAAAAAAAAAAAAAAACCATCACAAAGTTTTTCTCTTATTAAACATTCACTTACCATATTGATTGTGTAGCTAATTAAACACTTATGTCACGTCAAGTATTTTTTATATTGTTTTAATTTAAACTATATCATATTAATATAATTGACATAATTTATATTTTATTAAATTTATATTTGAGCTAAACAAAAAAAAAANAAAATAGATCCAATAACATTTATATTATATCAACTATAATAATTTGACACAATATAACTCAAATTTAATGTGACATAAATTTATATTATGTCACATCTTAAGAGAATTTGTACCAAAAGAGAAAAACATTCCAAGAGAATAGTGTAAAACTCAACTTAACCTATACAACAACCATCTTAAGGTTTTAGCAAAATAAAAAGAAAAGACAATTCATTTTTCTTTCTTCAATCAATTTGGATTATCAATTAAAATAGTTGTCAAGCTGGTTGGCCACTTGGTTTAACATTTCTTACAAAATTCAAATTGCTTATATAAATATTTTGTTTATATTTAAACACAATAATTATATATATAAACATAATAATTATATAATGGTAATGTGTATTTTAATCATTTTATCGAGATCAAAAAGTTTTGTTAAAACTTGAAAATAATTATCACAACATAATTCTTGTTTTAATTTACAAAAGGAAAATGTTAAATAACTAATTTTTTTTTTTTGACATACTGATTCCTACCACTTCATTTTTATCGAAACAAAATTATAAGTACAATATGCTAACTTACTCTTTACAAAATTACTAACTGGTAACCGGTTCAAACTATCGTGTTGCTCCTTGGTTCTTATTCCTTAAAATATGCCACTGCATGATAAATATCCCATTAAAGAGCGCAATTAGCATTTGGTTTGATAGAATCAGGAATCTTATGCTGTATACTATAGTGTATAGATATTTGTCCATGAAGAAGAGAATAATCGTGGGATTGGATAGGGGCTCAAACACATGGCAAAAAGGCCGAACCTTTACCTAAATTAAGAGCAAAATAGAACAGGATTCATGGCTGTGACAAAGGGGAGGGTGAGAGGAAGAGCAAGAGTCTCACATCAAAGAGAGATGTAAAATGTTCAAGTCAAAATGAGCTGAAAGCACATATGAAATCCATAATTCCTGGATTCTCAGTGTCGAAAATTATAAGGATCAGACCCCGTATTTTTGCATTTAGCTGTCTAACTGATACCCAGGAAGCAAATGGTCATGCCCATGTCCTCAAGCATGGAACTTCAGCTGTACAAACAGATGTTCCTGCGTTTAACCAAGATTCAGCCCCTTTCCGGGATGCCTGTCAAATGTTTGAAAAAACGTCTGACTTAAGTGTTGTATCTGCCACGTCCATAATTGGCTGGTTTGCTAAGCAGCAGCGACATGAAGAAGCTATCTTTCTTTTCTCAAGAATGCTTGCCTCAAATATTAGACCAAATGAGTTCACATTTGGAACTGTACTTCACTCATCAACCGCACTAGGAAGTCTTAATGTTGCTAAGCAACTTCATGGTTGCGCTACAAAGATTAGCCTTCACTCTAATGTATTTGTTGGTAGTGCACTTTTAGACTTCTATGTCAAGTTAGGTACAATTGAAGAAGCTCAAAAAGCTTTCAGAGATACCATACACCCCAATGTGGTGTCTTATACAACTCTGATTAGTGGGTACTTGAAGAGGGGGAGGTTTAAAGATGCTTTGCGGCTTTTCCAGGAGATGCCTGAGAGAAATATTGTCTCATGGAATGCGATGGTTGGTGGGTGTAGCCAAACAGGTTATAATGAAGAGGCTGTGAATTTTTTTATTGACATGCTTAGAGAAGGATTCATACCTAATGAATCTACATTTCCTTGTGCTATCTGTGCTGCTGCCAATATAGCAGCACTTGGGATTGGCAGAAGTTTTCATGCATGTGCAATTAAGTTTTTGGGTAAACTTGAGGTGTTTGTTAGTAATTCTCTTATTAGTTTTTATGCAAAATGTGGAAACATGGAAGATAGCCTAATAGTATTCAATAAGCTCCCCAAAAGGAACACAGTTTCGTGGAATGCTGTGATATGTGGTTATGCACAGAATGGCAGAGGTGATGAAGCTTTAAGTTTCTTTGAAAGGATGCGTTCTTCAGGCTGTAAACCCACTTATGTTACCCTTCTTGGCCTACTATGGGCTTGTAATCATGCTGGTCTTGTTGACAAGGGCTATTCATATTTCAATCAAGCCAGGCTTGAGAGCCCTAGCTTGCTAAAACCTGAGCACTATGCTTGTATGGTTGACATGCTCTCCCGGTCAGGGCATTTTACAGAAGCTGAGAGCTTTCTTCACAATATGCCTTTTGATCCAGGACTTGGGTTTTGGAAGGCATTGCTTGGGGGCTGCCAAATCCACTCAAACATTGAGTTGGGGGAGCTTGCAGCAAGAAAGATCTTGGCTTTGGATCCTGGTGATGTGTCCTCATATGTGATGCTGTCAAATGCACATTCAGCAGCTGGTAGATGGTCACATGTGTCAACACTGAGGAGAGAGATGAAGGAGAAAGGGATGAAGAGAATTCCAGGTTGCAGTTGGATTGAAATCAGAAGCAAAGTTCATGTCTTCGTTACTGCAGACAAGAATCATCATGAAAATGATAAGATTTATATGGTCCTAAGAATATATATTGAGCAGTTAAGGGAGAATGAGACTTCCAATTTTCTGATGGACTTCTGAATCAACATTTATTGCAATTTCAATTTGGCATAAGTTATTGAAATATCTATAACCAAAGCTAAGCAATAGCAAGGTTTGATGGCAATCTGCTTCTTAAAAGTCATTTTCACACTCTTATAGCTAGAAATGAACAATTTACTTGATTTTAGCTTCTGCTTCCATGCTCCTTCAACTCCTTACAGTCAAGCTTCAAATTTGTAGCAAGGTTTCAGATTTAGAAATTTTACTTGCCTCATTTTGCCTGGCTAGTCTTTGCTTCAAAAATTGTATTAGATCTCATCGTTTGGGAATTATGACTGCCCTGAAATTCTTCTACATATTGCAAGGAGAAAATTATGAAGCATAAAGATAATAGAAAATGGTGATACAGAGGACTATTGAGTTTCCTCATAAGAATATGGACAACTTGCCCCTCATCTTACATGGGAAGTTCCTTGTCCTAAAATTCCATCCCTATGCTTTCATGTTTGTGGATGCATGTATAAAAAATTAATAGAGATTTTGTTTCTGTCTGTATCTTCTTATTTTCTTTCTATTCTCCCCTTTAAACAATCTCTAGACTTCTTTTAGCCTGGGTGTTTTCTTTGTTTTCTACATATATGCCAGAATCTGTTCTATATAATTGGCTTCTGCATCCTTATTTGGCATGTAGGGTAAAATTACTATTCCTAAGATTAGATTTTGGCCTCTAGTTGTGTATGACGTTAGCTAATTTTTTTTTCAGGGAGTATATTTGCAGACATGGTTATGCTTGATATGGTTTCATCAATCTGAATTTAAGGTACACTTGCTAATTTCTAACTGATAAAACTTTTTATATATTTTATAAAATTCATATATCAATTTTGCTTCCATCCATAGGAAGTGGTTCACAGTCAATGAAAAGTTGTGTCTAATTTTCAATTACATGAAGTTTTCTTATTCGCATGTTCAGTACTTAATATACTCTTTATTCTTTCAACTGTATACTGAGTCTATGAATCTGAATGAAGCATCCCAGAAAATCGTGCATGTTGATCATTATATACAAGACAGTGCTTTGCGATGGTTTGACCCCTTGTAGATCAGATTATAATATGTTTATTCTTTCTGTTGGAGGATTTTTTGAATAGAAAGATACTACAATGCAGAGAAGAGGAAAAGCATGGTTGTCCTTGTAGTGTAAAACCAGGATATGATCATTATGCAACGTTAGAGGATTTTGCCATCTTCTCATAATGATTTACCAATGCAATTTCTTGTAAATTAGATAACTTTTAATGTGTGTGATGTCCTAATATTTTTTATAGTACTATGTTGTGTCTGCATGATGTCCTGTCTCATGCCCATGCTCCAGAGTTCGGGGTGTTCGGGCAAAAAAACTGAATTGAAAACGAAATCTAACAACCTAACGTGCATGCCAAACACTAATGACAGTCTAGTTCATGCTGTTCAAGGACATAGAAAACAGGGTGTACAGCCTCTCAGCTATGACAACTGAACATGACAAGAAGACATCTGTTATGTTAGGTGTTCTAAAGCATATCCTAGATATTTGCTTCCTATGCTTGCGTTTCTGCATAGAGATGGATAGAGTGATTACAACAAACCTCAATCGTCCAACCCAAATTCAAACCATGATTATTGAGGGATCAATGAATCATGCCACTTGACTTTTCGCAATTAGCATAGTGGTCTGCATTATCTGACAGATAATATACATTATAAATTGTGTAATTAATCGGTTAACTCTAATACAGCCAGAAAACAGAGGTCACGTCATAACTAAACATTTCAGAATTGTAATAGGTTCTTTCTTAAAGACATGATCAACCGTTTGAAGTGCAAAGGGAATCCTATGTAGTAACATAGTGACGTAGGCTTGATGAGTCGCATGTTGAATGAGTCCACAAAATGTCTGTCAGAAACGCAATATGAATCTTATAAACAGATCTGATTGCAGATAAATGCAAGCAGTAAACAACGGATTCTTTACTTTGCCTGTCATTCTGCTTGTGCTGGATTGGGGCTAAGAGCTTGATGGCCATACCTGTTATCCAATTTCTGTTCCTTTCATTGTATTCAAGGCTCCAAAATGAATCACTAGAGTTATATCTTTACAAAGATATTGTTCCTAGCTCTAAATGCCGAGGATCTACAACCCTTTTTAATTTGGAAAAGTTATATTCCCATAAACAATTGTCACGGACCATGCACAAGAATGTGTGTGCCGTCTGGAAGAATCTAAGTTAAATAACCCCCCAAAAATAAAAATAAAAATAAAAGATTCAAGTAGAGCCACTTGAATAGAACTTGTCACGCAGGACATTTGGAGAAAATGGCGAAGTATAAATCATCAAACAATCTGCGATTTGTTTTCATCTAAAATAAGTTCACAAAGGCAACCCAATCTCGGTAAGGTTGTAGGCTACCAAGTAGGGATGAAACAGAAGCTAAAGCTAGCAGCATTGTGCAATGCAACGTAACATAAGTCAGAGGAAGGGAGAGAGGGAGAGAGAGAAAAAACAGTAAGATAATCTTTCCAACGAACATAGTCTTACAAGGCACATTTGAGTTAAACAAGAAATAAAAATTTTACATTGATACATAATGAATAACATGTAAAATTGCCTTTTGCTTTGTTGCCTTCCAATACGTAGCAGACCTATGCTTTGGACAAAGACTCCCTCAACTATCAAGTGAACTTGAACTCTGTCGTAGCGGTGCCTTGGCATCTTCTTGCTGTTGTTGTTGAAGCTTGACCTCATCCTGATTTTCAACTTCTGAACTACTGGATGGTTTTGCACCAGTAGTAACAAGATTTTTTATCCAAGCAGCTTGAAATCTAGGAGATCCTCTGTTTGAATTGCTTGGGGACTCTGCACCATTTTTAACATTATTTGTGACACCCAAAAGGAACCGGTATGCTACTTTGCTTGCTGATACAATCTCTGTTTTGGCTTGACGCAACTGTGATAACCAGTTATAACCATCAGTGAGACAACGAGATTTACTCAAATATCATCAATGCTAACATTGATCAATAAGTACATGATTAAGTGCTTCATGTTGCATACTAAAACTGCCTACTAGGATTTCAAAGCCAAAAGCACAAGGAAAAAAAAAGCCACGATGAGACAGGTTCAAGGAAATTTTAAAGCAAATAAGAACTATTAGAATTTATTTGTGGATTCTCAATTCTCATGGTTATGTAAACCAGGTGACTACTTCCTACACTNATGCTAACATTGATCAATAAGTACATGATTAAGTGCTTCATGTTGCATACTAAAACTGCCTACTAGGATTTCAAAGCCAAAAGCACAAGGAAAAAAAAAGCCACGATGAGACAGGTTCAAGGAAATTTTAAAGCAAATAGGAACTATTAGAATTTATTTGTGGATTCTCAATTCTCATGGTTATGTAAACCAGGTGACTACTTCCTACACTCTACTGCAAAAATGTTTACTGTAGTGCATTTTCAGGTGAACTTTTCTTACAGCTCAATGCTGGCATAAAAATTGCAAAGCTAAGAAATTAGAAAATTATGTCCAAACAACATAAACTAAAGGAAAAGTTGATTTCTTAAGAAAGCATGACAAGAAAGTTTTGCACAAGCCAAAGTAGAATTGCAATTAACTTAAGATAAAAGAAACTTAATCAACAAAAATGATAACAAATGCAGAAATACATGTCAAGAAAATAAAGTTGGGCCTCTTCTTACCCGTAATGCTGTAGTTCCGGCCACTTCCATAGCAGTATCACCAGCATTGGCAAACCGATTAACCCAACCTGTCAAAGAAGCCGTAAGAATACAGTGGAAAGTAATGTAAAGAAGCAACAATTCTTGAGATTGAGCAATGATATTGCTCCAGATGAAGGTTTGGCATATTGACATTGACGGAAGTGTCATATTATCTTATCTTCCCTAAAATCCAATAACTGCCAACTTCTAGGGCATCTAACTATTCAGGGGAGATATACATACAAATACTTCCAATAAGCAACAACTTCTATCCAAGTACATCCCTCTCTTCATTTCAGACATATTTCACCTCCTCCTGGTCTTATATCACTTAACTTGCTCAAAAGAAAATGGGCCGTTGCAATTCTGTTATTTTAAGGAATTGCTAGAGCATACAGATAATGTAATACATAAGTGTGGAACAGAGTTCTATAATCGAAGTTTAGCAAAGAAGTCACTAAATGAGCCTAGTTTACAGTACAAGAACAAACGTATAGGTGTATTATTGAATTTTATCAGAAAGTAAACATGATATTACAGTGGGAGCAACCTTATCTACACCAAGAAACTTAAAATGAAAAACATGGCATAACAAATAATTAAGACATTATGGACATGAACACACGGCAGAAATAGCATAGTAGAATACAACTACAATAAAATGACTACGTCAACTATTAGCAACAAAAATGATACCTCAATCCTCATTTAACACATTATTTAAGCTAGGCTATACAATTTGGTTACCTGGAAGCTTTGGCACACCAAGCCTTTCACAGAGTTCATCACAGAAGTGGTTGCAGTTTTTGGATAACAGGTCATACGCACACCCAGGCCACTCTCTACTGAGTTCTCTTAATATTTGATTCACCTTGAAGATAGAAAAGTTTGTTGTCCCTAGAACCATGGATTCACGATATGAATACATTGGATTCTTTCCTGAAGGGCAACTGAAAACTCCAGTACCTTGCTCACAGAATCCAAATGACCATTCATCATCTCCATATACCTGTAAATAGTATAAGCAATCCTACTATATCAGCATGTGAAAAAATCATAGTCCTACCATAATATCAAGGAAGATGCAAACTGTCAATTAACAATAAACACAAGCAGAACAAAACAGTCGTAATAGAGGTTTGCTTGGCCTTGCTTTTTAGGTAAATAAGGTAATTCCTATCCAAATAAGGGATTACAGAAATAAAGATCCGCTGCACTGCAGGTTTTTTGTTTTGTCTTCAAAGAATGGTAAAATCAGAATGTCTGAGAAGCTCTTCTTCAAAGCTTTGGTTCATAAGATTATGCCCATAGAAAAATTCTTCCTGGTGTTTCCCGTAGGTCCGTGGTCTATTAACAAGTCTAGTAACTCTCCTGTCTTCTTTCCCTTGATTTTAGCAATTATGCCTAACAAAATACACTTTTAGATACTTCCTCCTAATTTCTTCTATAATATCTCAAGTTTAGCAGCTTATCAAATTTGCTTCCAAGAAAGAGCATGACCATAGCTCCATTATCAGTACACAAGATCTGTTTGAAGATAAAAGCACATGCTTGATGATTGGATCAAGATCTCAACATACATATTAATATTCCATGCTGAATTCAGGACTTAATCTAGTTGAATGGGGACATTTACCAATTGCAATTTAGACATTTTTCAAGAGTGTACAAATTCTAAACTAGTTAGAGAAGGAAACTTAAAATAGGTTACATCACACAGGATACAGCAGTAAAACCATAACCACAACTAAGCTGGAATTAATCCTGAATATTTGGGTTTAGGCATGTGGGCCTTCAATCAAGAAATGATACTTCGAATTCGCATTTTTCCCCCTTATTGCACTTCTCGACCCTGGTAAGAGCTATACCTTCCAATACCCATATCATTCATCACCACTACTAAACAGTAACCATATCTCAATTCCTAATTTCCCTCTTCTTCTCTTCACTTCTGTATGATCTCTCCTCTCACACTTTGGCATCTGCAACCATACACTGCACATGGCTAAAGCTATCTTAAACACTTCTCTCACATCCTTAATAAGTCTGCCCTACTTTCTAAAAATATTTTACAAGTATCTTCTACCGATTCTCTGATAAGTCAGCCATCAACTTTTCATGGATTGAAAATTACACACTCACCAATCAACATATGTACATCTCAATTAACAATAACAATCCCATAAAACAAAGAAACCCAAATCATCACCAGTGCCAAAAGCCCCGACTACCAATACCAAAACCCTAGATCCAATGCACACTCACAATTCTCGATATCAACAATAACCAGCCAATAAAGATAGGCATATATGCAACTATATACAAAGCCAAAAATGGAGAAATGAAGATGAAGACCTGAACTGCGCTGTGGAATATACCACCTAAACCAATTCCGTCCTTGAAGATCTTGTTGATCTGAACAATGGTGTTGTTCGTCTTCTCCGATCCACTATTCGTTACATCATATATATGCAGTATCACCTCCGTCATCTTCACCAAAACCCCAAGTTCAACCCCACTTTCTCTTTCTCAGAACTCTGTGTATCTGAGTTTTCTCTCTCCCTCCGCGAAAATGATTCAATTCAATAACAACTACACCGCCACCTGTCTTCTTCTTGTCCGGAATCTCTACCCTTTTGGTCTTTCCCTCTGAGATTTAAATCTGAATGAAAGTTCGCCTCGATATTCTGGAAAGCCCTCCAATTTTCTCATCCAAAATTTCTCGCTTTTTGCTGATGTTTAAGACGGTGAAAGGAAAATCCTTCAGTTTATATTTTAGAGGGAGGGAGGGAATAGAGAGAAACAAGAAAGAGACACAGTGGTGGTAGACCAAAGCTGTAATATGTATGAAATTGAAAACATAAAAAGGAGACAACTGAAATATCGAAATTACCCGCACCGTCTAGATGAAATTTCGATAATGACCACTATTTTACAGCTGTCTGCCACTGTGGGAGATTTTTGGTTAATGATTAGTCCCAGTTGGATAAAGGGGTCCCACGAGGTCATGCACGCCATTATTAACGGTCACATAAACAGGCGGCTACATTGGTATCGAAATGACAATAATGCCCTTCTTTTTCTTGTCCTTTTTTGCTTTTTGTGGACAGCGATTTTAATCGATGGTGTTAGTGTAACTGTATTACAGTTCCGTCAGTTAAGGAAACAATTTGGTGCATTAATAATTCTAATTCTAACTAACTATGATGATGTAAGGGATTTGGCGTTTTAAGCCAATTATTGTAATACATGCTTTGTCCCTTTTTTCTCTCTTTTTTTTTTTTTTTTAGCTAACTCTATTTATCATTCAGAAAGCAATGGAATTATTGGAGTTTTTTTTATATGAGAATTATTGGAGTTGTTATTCAAGTGAGTGTTATAATTCATGTTTAAGAAAAAAAAAAAAAAAAGGAGTCATAATTTAAACTTAAGACAAATACAAAAGAAATCTTCATCAAACAAAAAAAAAGTCCTCATACATACAAATATAAAATTCTAAATATCTCATATATTTTCTTCATTTATACGTATTTTAGAAAAATTGATTTTCTTTTCTTTTTTTTTTTAAAAAAAAAAAAAGAAAGAAAGGAAAGAAAGAAACTACTTAGGATTAATGCCGAGCATCTATTAATAGCAATTCATGTGTTCTATTAGCTAAAAACTTTTAGGGTTTTAGCTATTATTGTAAAAATTTTGTTGCCAAAGTGATACATTAGACTTATAAGTTCTAATTACTCTTTTATAAATATATGATCTGTATAAGTTTTAACTAGAACCACATTTAAAATTTGACAATTTTAATTAAACTCGCTCTATTAAACTAAAACTTTCTTACAAAAGGCATAAACAAGTTAGCTAAAGTGGGGTTATCTATATATGCAAAATATATCCTAGTTGTAAAAAAGGATGGATTTAATTGAAGTTTATTTAATTTTAATTATTTCGTTGTAGTTCTCTTATCAACAAGCTGCCTTTGTTGATTTTCATTTTTATTTGGTTTGTTGTTATACCTTTATATACAAAAACATTTTCTTGGCTACGTTTACCTACCTTCGAAGAAAGATGGTGTTAACATTGACAATCTGGTCAACCTGGCTACAAAGAAATCATCAAATCACATAAACTTTGATAATCAAAAGCATCACCTCAGTGAACTCCTCTTCTTTTTTCTGCAGAGTTACTTGAACGAACTCACATTGTGTGTGATGATCATGGATTGAGAAAAGATGAGAAAAACCATGAGCCCAATTGAGGGCCACCAAATACCTGCTACTTTCATTTTGTGTAATGAATTATGATTGCTCTTCCTCTTCAATAACATATCCAAGAACGTACGAAGATGGAATCATAATAATGCAAGGCAAATCCACATATGCATACTATACTAGTATCTCATGCCGAATTGTGAGCACAGAGAATTTGTCATATTCGTTTTTTTCTTTTTTTGTTATTTAAAAATTTAGAGTAAAGAGAAGTTATCTTATTTTAAAATTAGAATATACCACATATCTCAATAAAATTTTATCGTGGTATTTATATATTATTAACTAAAAAGAGACTGTTAGTAGGAGAATTCAAATCTAAATCTTACAAATGAAATGCTTTAATCATTATCAACTGAACTAATACCATTCGCTACTTGTCTTATCCGTGTAAACATCAAATAGGTAAGCTGAAATGCCGCTAGCGTGGCATTCATCCTATTCATCAAAGGCTAAGGCTAAATAAATGGTTCTGAGTTGCTTAATTAATGATGATATTGTTGATGAGCAGAGATTTCTATAAAGTATCAACTAGAAATAATATTACTACCACTAAAAGTAACTGACAATTATTTACAATTGTAAGGCCTAGAAAATAAAGTGTCAATTTTATAATCTATATTGTTGATAGTGAATGTAATGTTACTTTATAACTAAGAGTGTATCTACACTTCCATTTTTATTTTTTTTTGGGTTTAATAAATTAAGCTACTACTCTCTGTTCTCTGGCATATACAACTGTTGCAAGATGGAAACTGAATTAAACTCTCGTTTAGCCGTAATATTTTCAAGGGTTTCAGTGCTAGACATTGTAAAATCTCTGAATCAAAGTCCACAGTAACTGTTTTGCCTTAAAAATACACATGTTCCTCCAGACAAATAAATTCAAGAGGTAAGGACAGAGTAGATATAGATAAGCATGTGTGAAGAAATGAAAGCATGTTTGCTTTGATTATTAAGCCCACAGAACTGAGTGGAGAGAACACGGTTCAACTGCCCCCACTTGCAAAAAGAGTGGAATTATGCAGTAGCAGACTTGCAGGCGGCGCAGCTTATCAACTTTATTGCTGGATCCTTTCAAATTCAAAGGGAAAATAATTCATCACCTAAGAGCATGTTAAAATGGTGGTTGCCAACGTTACCTACTTTTACTTTGTGTCTGTGTTTCTGGAGAATCTCCATTTTGTTCAGGTGGTCCAACTTCATGAGAAATCCAGATTTAAGACTTGTTTCTTGCTGTAAAAGAAAGGAGTGGGTGGGGAATCACTTTGAAAGATTCAGAGTTCAAAAATGATGTCCAAGGAGGTGATGATTTAATTATAAATGTGACTACCCAAATAACTATATTACAATTGAACAAGTATATTTTGGTGTTTTTGCCTAAATAGAAATTTCACACCCTTTTCAGGTGAAAATGTTAACAAACATGAAATAGATACCTGCACAAGGCACAAATCTTCACAGACATTGTTGCCTTGCACATCTAATAAGTTCAAGAATAGCACGTAAGTGTAGAATCCTGCAGAAAGCACAAAGCTGCGACATTATTGTCTCAACACCTCTAAACCAACTCTTGACAGATTGTATTATTTGAGACAGTTACAAACTTACAATTGCTGCCTTATAGGCTAAAGATGGCATTTAGGTTATCTTAAGCTTCTTTATAGCCTCATATATTGCATTCAAAATGATACTGTCAAGTTATCTGTTGTTTTTTGGTACTTTACATATTCAAGATCCTGGTAAGAGTTGAAACACAAGTTGCGCTTGAGACATTCAATTTCATCATTTAAGTACGACAAGTTCTATTTGAACTTTGAAGGAGCAAGTTCTGCAGTCAGCTCACTATGTTGCCTTCACTACAGCCCCCTCACTTAAAGTACCCAACTCTTGAAGATGAAGAAGGAAGTGCCATAGCTGGAAAGAAGTAAGCATAAAGAAGCAGGACAAATCAGATTTCATTTCTATTTTTTTCTTTTTCGCCACAATTTAAGAAAAATTCAAATAATGCAGACTAGCATATGTAATATTGAGAAAGGTCAAATCATCCATGTAATTTTAGTTGCCAAATGTATAAAGTTGGCTTGTGCTGCATAATTATATATTTCATGTTTATTATGATCACCAATATGATAAAACAGAAACATTTGTTAATGACAATTTATCTATGTGCGAAGTTTTTAATATAGCAAGTCCTATACAGTGAAAAATTTAATGAGAGAAATTGAAGAACATGTGAAGTCATGTCTCTAATAGTCATCATAGCTTTTAAAATGTCCCGTTTTTTGGGCTAATTGACCAAAATATTACATTTTTATAATTTATTTACACAATTATAATATTTTTTAACTTATTTACCTCAATATTACACTTTTAAAAAAAATTAACAAATTATAAAAAAAAATAAAATCAAAAGTTGTGAGACCCACCGAACATGCCAATGGGCTAATGATGTGTCCATGTGAAACACGCCAATAAGCCAAGGCGTGTCCCCTACCCCCTGCTGCATCTGACACAAGCGTGGACACCTTTTCTCAATGGACGAAAATTGGCAACTCAAACTTGAGAAATTGTAAAAGTGTATGAGCGGCTTAGATTTGGGTCAATAAGCCTTCAGGAATTAGCAGAAGCATGTGTGGACACACCGTGGGCCCACTAGCGNCGATGTGTCCATGTGAAACACGCCAATAAGCCAAGGCGTGTCCCCTACCCCTTGCTGCATCTGACACAAGCGTGGACACCTTTTCTCAATGGACGAAAATTGGCAACTCAAACTTGAGAAATTGTAAAAGTGTATAAGCGGCTTAGATTTGGGTCAATAAGCCTTCAGGAATTAGCAGAAGCATGTGTGGACACACCGTGGGCCCACTAGCGTGTCCAATGAGACCCAATCACTTTGACTTTATTTTTTTTTAGTTTTTAATTTTTTAAAAATATAATATTTAGATAAATAAGTTGAAAAATGTTATAATTGTATAAATAAGTTATAAAAGTGTAATATTTAAGTCAATTAACCCCTTTATTTTTTTGTCTCTCATGAATATACAAATTTTTTTTTTTTGCTTGGTACACAGCATGGGAACAAGGATTTGACCTTAAGACCTAGAGGTTTAAGAGGAATAGGGGTACCAGGTGAGCTAAGGCTTACCAGCACTAAAAAATAATGATTATAAGTCTATATGAAATGTCAGTTTATCACTGAGGATTCCGTAATTCCCCAGCTGGGGAAAATGACTCGCTTTAATTTCACAATCTGGATGCGTAATTGGCAAAATAAGTGAATAACAAAGATTAATAGGATTTTTTTTTGAATTTATTTAGGTCATAGAACATCAGCAGACAACTTTGGTGTCCCAATTGATGGGCAAAAAGAGAGATAACCTCTAGCTCATTACAAACTTTGACATATTCAGTTCTACAATAAATACTGACAGCTTACCAACATAAATAGCTAAGGATATACTACAATGGTTCTAAAGTATCATTCTAATGTCATGCAGCAAGATGATACAAATATCTTAACATCTGTAATAAACTAATAAGTGAACTAGTGCCATAGAAGGAACCCAGTCAATCTTGGCAAATTTATGGGTTTGATTCAACCTCCTTATAAGAAAAGAAATAAGAAAGATTAGGTAATGCTTTAAATTGGTAAGTCTTCATCTCCAGTGAACATTTTAATAGCTCATGTGGCAACCTTGACAATAATTATACAGTAAGGAAAGCTTATTTTTTAGAAGGCACCTATCTTTATCTACCTTCGTTGGTCATTAGTTGAGAAAAAACTCGGCTAGTACTTATATCCGAGCTACCATTGTCATCATCTCCTTCTGCTCTTACATTGTTGGAAGGTATTTGAGGAACAATTGTAGGTGACACAACCACTGATTCGTTAGCATTGCTGTCAGCATGTGTTTCCCTTTGTCGTCTTTCTTGCAGCTGAAGCGCATATTCCAAATTCCATAATACATCACCCATAGTTGGCCTGTCAACACCATATTCAGCCAAACATTTTTCGGCTGTTTCGCCAAACTTCTGCAATGAGCTTGGTTTGATCTGCCCAACAAGATGGGGATCAATAATATGCTCCAGCATGCCCTTCTTCTGCCATTCAAGTGCCCATTCTGCTAAATTCACTTGTTCCCTATCAAGCTGTGGATCAACTGCAGATCTGGCACAAAGAACCTCAAAAAGCACAACCCCAAATGAATAAACATCTGACTTATCTGTAAGCTGCTGCCTCCTGAAATATTCAGGATCAAGATAGCCAAAACTACCTTTCACACCAGTACTTACATGGGTTTCATTGACACATGGCCCAGATCTTGAAAGACCAAAATCTGCAACCTTGGCCACATAATTTTCATCAACCAAGATATTGGTTGATTTAATGTCACGGTGGATGATTCCTTGTGCAAAACCAGTGTGAAGATAGTGAAGACCTCTTGCCGCACCAATGCATATCTCAAGACGCTGCTTCCAAGACAAAGGTGATAGTCCAGATGAACCATACAAATGCTTTTTCAGTGGACCCTTTTCCACATACTCATAGACTAATATCATTTCTGAATTTTCTTCACAGTAGCCAACAAGTGAAACAAGATGGCGGTGTCGAATTTTGGACAGAACTGTTATTTCAGTCTGGAATTCTGGAAGGCCTTGTCTGGACCCAGGCATGCCTCTCTTTACTGCAACCTTCATGTTGTCTTTAAGTACCCCTTTGAAAACCATACCAAACCCACCAGAACCTATAATCAGATTTTTATCGAAATTGTTTGTTGCTAATTGTATATCAGCAAAAGGTATTTTCAAGCCAAAATATCCATTTGAACCTGGAGATGCATAAGCTGTCCCTTCAGACATTCTACTATGCGTACTCGTTCCAAACACACGTAAAGGTGTCCAGCCTACACTTTCAGCCATCCTTTGCTTTGGTTTCTTCTTCCTGCATTTCAAAGCAAGTAGAAGGGCAACTATTGCCAGAAGTACAACAACAACTCCACCAACAACCGAGCCCACTAACACCCATAACTTCCTCTTCCTAGCTATACTATGTGAATTCATAACATTGACCATCTTCATGATCTCAGCACCATTCAATAGAGCATTCATCCTTATAGAACTGCTCAGATCAGAAGGACCAACACTGATTTGAATGACACCTGAATTACCTGAATCTACAACAAAATCCACATAGAATGGAGATGCAAGCATATGGATTGTAAGAGATGACAAATCAAGATCCTTATATGCAGAGTACCCATTGATATACACATCAAAGTACAGCAAGTTAAGTGCAGGACTAACAATATCACAGAAATGCAACCGAACCAAGTACCGAGCACCACGAGCAGCTACCGGGAAATTCCAAGTTATATTGAATCTAGAATTCAGAGTGTTGTTCTCCCTATTCATCTCTTGTGCAGTCATATAAACATTATCAGGCGCGATCTCTTGACTTGCACCTCCTTTCTGGTAATTTGGTGTATGAATGCTAACAGCACGCTTAGCTGCAGCCTTAAAAACAAGATAATCCTCATCAGGAATCCAAGTCCTCCAAAGGGTGTCATTGAAGGGACTTAATTTCATACCTCCAACATTAATTCTATGAATAGTTTCTAAAACCTGCGAAGAAAGGTTTCTATACTCCTCCACTCCATTAGGACTAACCAACCTACCTCCATCATCAATAATAAAGTCTGCAGGAGCTGTAAATATCTCCATAGCATTGACAAAGCCAAAACCCGAATCACCAACAGGTTTAAACACGATTTCAAGCACGTTTGAATCTATCTTCAATATGTACTCTTTAAGCACCGTGTCATTATTTAACTGGAAATCGCTCAGAAGCGAAATTCCATTAACCAAAACACAAAATTTGGCGGATTTCAAATCAAAACCTTGAGCTGAAAAGGGCGAGAAATGAAAACGTATCAAGTGGGTACCGTTTTTCTTCATATTGAATCTGTAGCTCGACGTGCTCGTGAAAACTCTGGCTGTATGATACAAAGTAGGCGAATTTGGAGGTGGGTTTTGGCTTGTAAGCGAAATGGATTTGTCTGCAGAGAGAAAATCCGAGCCGGGTTCCGTGGAATCGCCCATGAAGAGTCGATTGAAGTGGGAAACATTGGTCCGTGATCCACAGTTGAGAAGGTAGTTGTCCGTGGGAGTAAAAGAAACTGAGCAAGGAATAAACAAGAGAAGAATTACGGGTATAATTAGCTTCTGGGTCTCCATGGATGGGAGCTTTGGGGTACTTTGATCTCAAGAGCTATAAGAGCTAGCTCCCATGGAGGAAGAGGATAGAGAAGAGTGAAAAATATGGAAGGAGAAGACAACAGAGTGACAGAGATTTGACTCTGAGCTAAGATTTGAAAAGAAAGATACTGAATTTGGTCACTGGAGTCAAAGAGATTGTCCACCCTTTCATTTCTTTAAGGTAATTTAAAACTCTGCATTTCTTTTGGACGTTTCACACTGAAATAGTCACAGAATGCTCTTCTGTTGCAAGCTGGGAATATATTATCTGTACTATATTTGATTAGTTCGGTTTCTAAATTTAGTAGGTCCCCCGTGAAGTATTTCTATTGAAATTAGAAAAGCCAGAAGGAAGAAAATGTAAAAATTATTGTTTAGTTTTAAAAATTAATTGAAAATATCATTTAGTATTAAATAAAATAGTCTTTTAATTTAATTTTTTTTATACCATATAAAATATTTTTTAGTGTTATGTTATTATTTTGTTAATATATGTGATTATTATTTGGTGTTATGTAATTATTTTGTTTATATATGTGATTATCCTTTAATGTTATATGGTTATTTTATTTATATATGTGATTATTATACTAAAAAAAAATAAGTACATTGAGAAATAAAATAATCACATAATATTAAATGATATTTTAGATATTTTATCATGAAAGAAATGAATCAAATTAAAAGAACATTTTATTTAAAACCAAATGGTCTTTTTTCCTTAAACTTTTAAAACTTATTGTCTTTTTATAAAAAAAAAATACTTTTATTTGGGTACTTGAGACCTATCCGTTAGGATTTTTAAACAATTTACAAAATTTTAATTAGATCTAATTTTAGACATAACTACTAAAACTTAGAAGCTTAACAAAAGTATTTGACATGTACAAAAACATATTTCCTTGATTGACATCACTATTTGAATTTAGAAGCTTAACAAAATTATTTGAAGCTAACAATTTTTTGTTAATTGTCAAAATATTTCATCAAAGTTTTTTTTTTTTTTGTTAATTTTGTTATGGTAATACGAAATTTTAATCTTATTTAATCATTATTTTTTAAAGTTTCTTATTATTTTATCTAAGTGATAGCACAATTAATATAGGAATCTCTCAAAAAAGTTGAGGTTCATGTTTGAATCTTCATTCTCCTATATTTTTATATAGAAAATCTAATTCTATTTGTCTAACAGTTAAAAAAAATTAAAATAAAAATTGAAATAAAAAAATCCATAACAATTTTTATATATGGTTAAATTTTATATCAAAAGTGTATTGTAATAGAAGTATTTTTATCTATTACTCTTGCCTCTATATTCCTCAGCACAGCTCATTTGTGAACAACTTCACAAATTAACAGAAATATTTTCAGCCAAAAGAAAATAAAATATACTCTAATGTCATACTTAGGTTTCTATTAGCCAAAAGTGTAAAGCTAGTAGATCATACATATCATTTAACCTAATATTCAATTTAATTACGTTATACCATATTATTGAAACGAATCTCCAAGAATAGAGGATAATAGTCACATTCTTGGTAGCATTTTCCTGGTGTCTCAAGCAGCATCTTGTAGGAACCAATTCAAGTGTGAACTCAAGATGGAAATTGAAGTGCTCTAAACTTTAAACAATGGATGACAGCGTCACATACTAGTTTAGACAATCATTAATGGGTGAGACTCTAATACTGCCGACATATACACATCATTTTCCTCCATTAGTCCATTTTAACCAATATTTCAACTTAATTAGAACTTGTGTTTACATCCCATGAACAGGTGTACAGATGGTCTCACTCAAACAAACAGCTAACATTTATAAATTTTTTTTATATATTCTAAAAATAGTATTTTAAGCTAATAAAAACAGATATTAAATAAATAAAAATAATATATGTAATTTAATTTGATTTAATATAACTCATTCAACATTACCATTTCATTGGCGTAGAGGGTATATAAGAATTTGTCACTAACATCTCATTCTTTTCAAATCAGGCCCCCAATTGGGAATTCTGCAGCGGCAGAAGGAGTGTATGTCTCACATCAAATCTTATCTCTTAGGAAAGGATAGTATTAATTCTTGAGCTCCAATTGACAAAAAGGCATATTTAGTGCATGCCAGCTTTATATGGCAGTGTCATATTAATTTACATTTGTAGTCGGCACCACTCTAATTGGCAGCTCAATGGAGACTAGTTGAAGTGGAATCTATATATGATCTTTTGCCAGATGTCACATGATATAGGTTCCCCACCTAGAAATACCACTTTAATATTTTACATGAATACATATGAAATATTTGTTTTCAGAAGGTTTATGTAACACTTATGCATGCCTTTTTTTTGGTCAACATGACTTCATGTTCTTTAAGTATGTAAAACTACGGTTAAAGAGACATTTAAATATCTATATAACAACATTTTTATATGGCCAAATGCTGTCATGTTTTACTCATTTATTTCCTTGTAAATCTTTCAAATCAAATAAAGGGTTAAGAAGGCAAAGTGCCAATATGGTTGAAATTTATTGAGTTAGGTGGTGGATGCCATTCTAATGCCACCATGAACCAATCAATATGATTCCTTGAAATGTTAGAATTAGAAAATGTGCTCCTAGTTGACTTGCCTTTCACATTATGGCCTATACATTACAAGTATGAGAAAAGCAAAATACTTAAAGACAAAAAACAGGTGATATACATGCCCAAAAGTAAGAAACATTCAGTTTGAAATATACCTTTTCCTTGATCTATTTTGAGAGTGTGTGCATATAGTATTTTATGTTTAGTTGAAAGTTTGACAAAGTAGTAATTTTCATCTTCCAAAGTCTTTACTTGTCACTTCCTACCAAAATAAATTAGTGACTTATTTTATGGGAATTCTAACATATTATAGAAGTATGTGATACTTTTATGACGTGGCAATCCCACAGTCGTTGATGTAGAATCATATAATTTTGACCGTTTATTCTTAACGGTCAAGATTAATTAATTTTTTTTATCAATAATTGTGGTGCTGCTACGCCAAAAATGTATCACATACCTCTCTAATATGTGAGAAACCCCCTTATCTTATTCAATTTTTTCAAATGGCAAATGCAGTATTTTATTTGTTCCCCCAACTGTTTGTAGTATATATCAGTTGCGTATATTTTAAAATTACTAAGCTATTAGACGAACATGTCTATAGGCACATGTGCACTTGTTACCTTAAATTTCTTTTACAACAAGAGAAGGTTTTTAATTGAAATGAAACTTTGTCCCTTTGAGGATATCCAATAATTTGAAAAGAAAATAAAATGGACAGGACCTAAGTAAACTCTAATTAGAAGAATTAGACACTTATTATTGACGTAACACATTTTTCTGAGAGCTAAACTTAAAAATAAATTTTTGTATGGACTAATATGTTAATTTACTCTATCAAATTGCAGATACATTTTTTTTTGTTTAATATATAAGAGATAGTTTTCTTGTTTTGGTCATACTGAAAAGTTCATTGGCATTTTGCACATTGAAAATGAACAGAAATGGATCGGGTTAAAACCCATGCCAATTTTCAGCAAGCCCGGCCCAATGTGACCCATAAGGTAAGGTCTCTTTTTACTTTTCTTCTTCTTCCTCTTCTCAACGAAATTTCGATACGTAGAAAGGGAAAGAGAGATAGAAGAAAGCCTTTCCTCCTTTCCTTCCTTCTGCTAGCCCTAATCGACGGCCTCAGCTGCGCAGTTCTCCATCGTCTCTGTCTCCTGTATGCCTCTCTCTATTAATTCTTTCAATGTTTTCGCGTTTGAATTCATTTCAATAGGTCACAAGCGCGCGCTTTTCATCTCTGATAAATATTACATTTAAATACATCATAATTTGAAATGAGTTTATTAGTTGTCGATTTAGGTAAGGAAGCATAAAATGTTTTGCGAATTTATTTCATATTGTTGGTCATTCGGGGACTATCTTTGGGGAAATTTTGTGTTGCAGCCTACTTTTAAATGATTTTATAGCTGAAATTTGACTATAAATTTTGAAGGGCCTTTGGCTTTGGAGGAGAACCCATTAGAAAACTTTGGTCAACTGCCCTCTAGTTGCATTATGAAAATTTGTTCCATAAAATTTGATACATTCTGTCTCTTTTTTTTTTTTTTTGTGTAAATGAAAATTTATCACTCTAAGATAGCTGCCAGCAGCAACTTCTGCAACAGCCTAACAGATTTGCAGCAGAAAAACCAAGAAACACTAAGCTGAACTTGATCTCAGTGACACTAGTACAAAACTACAGCCCCTAAGATAAACAATACACAAAATCAGTAAATAGTTAAAGCCTCAATTGGCATAGAGATTGTTTGATCCAGTAATTTGGCTTTCCTTTCTTCAACTCTGCAACTCTGGTTCTGACAATTCATCTGACCATGAAAAGTTGGATCTTTACTTCAAACTGTACGAAGATGAAGCCTGTTATTAAATTCTGTTCCATTTAATCATGTAAATTAAAGCAAACTGGGATGGTTTTGAAAGATTAAAAGAGAATGTCAGAATAACTAACCCCATCCTTGTTGGTTCTATTGATGAATTTGGTGAGCTTAGTCTTAAGTATGATCGAAGGATAAAACCACATAATTTTACAGTAGATTGTTATTTTGCAGGGTGATGCACATTTGATGCTTTAGAGAGTTGGAAGAAGTTTTACCTGTATTCTTTACTGTCATGGTATGTTCTATTTTCTGATTTCTTAATTACGTTCTGTTTCTTTTTAATTTTGTTAAACTTAATCAGCTCTGGGAATCTGGAATGGCTGGTGGAGAGCTACTGCTATGTCTTTTGTTCTAAAGTCCAAATATATGCCCCAGTCCCACTCATCTGAGTACAAAGTTCTTTGTGTTTCTTATGTGATTGTTCCATGTCTAAGCTTGAGGGTTTGAAGAGCATGTGTCCAAAATCTCCATCTATTGGTTTTCAGACTTATAACAAACTTTGCTTTCCATGTTTTCGCTTGATGGGACCTTGTGCTTTTTTAGTATTTTTGTCTTTTCAAAAGTAAACATATTAATCTCCAACTTTTATGTACATAACTGGGAGGATGAAGCCTGTTTGTAGTGATTTTATCTCGATTTCTCATGTATTTAAAAATTCTATTTTTGGTAGTTCCCATTGTATTCCTCATTTTCTACTTGTTACTCAAGACTATATTAGATGTTGCTTCATATATCTTTAGAAATTGCTTTGGAAATAAATCTAACTTTTGTGGTTCAAAGGAATTTAGTCAGCTGGTATGATATAAAGCTTAATGGATTGCTTTGGTGGATTTTGATATTTTCATGTCATGTGATTGTATTCTGGTACTTATATTGGTTTAATGACTGAGTGCAGGATCCTAATGATTACATGGATGACAAGTGTAAAAGCAGACTGTATATTGGTAACCTTGACCTAAGAATAACAGAGTAAGTTTTTTTATGTCAGACTAATCCCCAGCGATAATTACTTATTCTGTTTGAAGTGCTTCATGCACATTCTTATCTCTCTCTCTCTTTTTTCTTCCATATTTTCAGAGCAGCTCTGATTAAAATGTTTTCTCCTTTTGGAAAGATAGTATCGGAGGACTTCTTGTGGCATACTCGTGGCCCAAAACGCGGGGAGCCACGTGGTTTTGCTTTCATTCAGTATAGCACAAAAGAGGTAAGTTGATTGCATATTTTTGTTTGTTTGTTTTCAGGCAATCCCTGATTTCCATTGTTAAAGTGAGTATGCAGGAAGCAAAATTGGCCAAGGAGAAAATGCATGGGAGGTTAGCTTGTGGTCGGCCATTGATTGTTCGTCTTGCGAGTGAGAAGTACCTATTGGAAACAGCTGATCACTCTTCAAAAGCAATGGGCGAAGCGCACAAGATGCACCTTACTGGTGGTGGCTTGGGACAGACGAGTAGGAGCGCAAAAATAGCTGCTATAAAGAACAAATTGAAGTCCCTAGAGGAGGAAAGCTCTAGCACAAAGAAGCAGAAGCAAACTGACAATATATCTTGAGGCAATTGTGTAGTTGCAATTTGTAAAGTCAGGGGAGAAATAAGTGTCTGAAAAATTGTTTTTACCCCCTTTTAAATTGAACCGCAATACATGTGACTCAGCTTAATTTTTACATAAATCCTGAGGCCAGAAATGTAACTACATGCAGGATACAACTAAAATGATTTTCGGTTGAATTAAATTTGACCAGGATATTTCTGTATATGTCAGTTTTTTACCCTGAAATTATTTATCTTTTAGGATTTGACTCCTCTGAGATTGAGCCTTGGAGTTTAACTTGTAAGGTGAACTCTCATGAAAAGTTATCGTTTGATTCCATGTAAACTTTGAACATAGAGCTGGGTTGTTTGTTAAATGCAAAGCATTTGGACAGCAGCTCTGATTCTTGTAAATGCTGGCCTAAATCCCCGTCAAGTGAAGGCCAATAGAAATCATTAATCAAATGGGTTACATATAATCTAACACAAGATTGGTTCCCAAAACATAATTTGATTTTTAATCTAGGATCACCTAGGTGAATGTATGGAGCATTATGGTGAGATGGATGCCATAATGTTCTTTCATTAAAAAAATATTCACTTAGAAGTAGTTAATTCTATTTTTTTTAAGCAACTAATGATTTAAAATTTGATTTTTTTAAAATATTTTCTCTTCTCTCTTTCTTCTCATAAGTAGGGATGGCAATGGAGCAAAGATGGGGCGGGGTCGACACTCCCCCCATTTTCATCCCCAAAGGACATTCCCGTGCCTTATTCTTGGCTAGAGATTTTTCAACAGCCCTATACCTGCCCCATTGAATGCTCGTTTGTCCCATGTTTTGCTTCATTTACACATACAATCATGTTTTTCTAAATATACACAATTCACAAGTTTAATCTATCAATCATAATTTTTAATTGAAATTCAAGTTTAATTGAACAAGATAATATAAATAATCCTCAAATAACATCATCAAGAATTTAATATGTCCTCAAGCAACAATAANTGTCCCATGTTTTGCTTCATTTACACATACAACCATGTTTTTCTAAATATACACAATTCACAAGTTTAATCTATCAATCATAATTTTTAATTGAAATTCAAGTTTAATTGAACAATATAATATAAATAATCCTCAAATAACATCATCAAGAATTTAATATGTCCTCAAGCAACAATAATAAGATAAATAATATTCGAACAAAATTATAAAAAGATTGATTTTGAGAATTGGCAAGAGAGTCCACAATTGGAGAATAGTTATTACTAGCCTCTTTTGATAAAGAGTTATCTTGTTGTTCTTCCATATTATGAAATGGGTAAAATAACTGCAACAATATATAACTACATCACTCAAATTATGCACTCAAAAAATAGAGTGTGGCATTAACCACAAAATTCATAATTGCTAAAAGTCAAAAGTTAGGAGTGATAAAAATTGCTACAACATCAAAACAATATATATGAGATGGAGACCCAAAGGGTAGATATCAATGTTTTAAACTGTAAGGGAATAAAAAATGATAAATCCAAACAAAAATTGTTTATTGATATACAATAAAAGATCATAGAGAAAAGAAGAAATTGACAAGAAATAAAGAAGCAAAATAGCAAATCATATTCACAGAATGGTTAAACTAGCATAATCTAGGACATGGATAAATTTCTCTACTTTTCAATCAAGTCTTTTTACCGCTAAAGTGCCAAAGGATGCCATTTAAGTGTATAAAGTTAAAAAAGTTCTCTTGAAAAGTATAGGGGAAAAAACAAAATCAAGTAAAAAGAAGAAAATGATAACAAAAAAAAAAAAAGGATAATGACAATAAATACTAAAGAACCAATCAAACTAAAAGCAAGAAGGATAGAAATCCCAAGTAAAAACAGGTCCATACAAGTTGTAGTTTAAGTACTACAAATCCTATCCTTTATAATAGAAAACTCTCTAATTTCGTAATATCTATGTTTTATCATAGATATTTTTAAGGGGACTTAAACCTGAAGACCTTTAAGTAATAGAAGATAAACATGCAAGGACAATACAAAGAAGCACTTTCGTAAATATCTTCATAAGAGCACAATCTAAATAATAGTGATCTAACCCAACTAATGGAAGAATATAAACTTAGAATAGACAAATGCACACACATATACACTAAAAAGAGCAAAAGTGATTAGAAATTAGAATATTTAAGCTAATCAACACAATTAGAGCTGGTAATTTTGCCTAATAAAACTAATCCTGACTGCCTTACTAAAATTCATAAAGCTTAAATCTTGATATTACTGAAAAAGGGCCTGACCCTAAGAAAAATACCTTTTAGCATATGAAGAGAGAAATTATTGCCTTATATCAAACAAATAAAACTACCAGATTTTGGAGCTCAAAATTTGATGGGTGAGGCAATCAAACTCCAACCCACTATATAGTTTCCAGAGTCATGTTCAGAATGCTTAAGATATAACACCAAGTCATCACAACCTAATCTTCTATTCAAGTTGGAGGGCTGTGACTAAGCCTTGCCGCCAAAATAAACAAAAGCCACACAACAAGTACTAGAAATTCAATAGCTGAAATATTGAATTAATACAAATGAAAAACAAAGAGAACAGACACCCACAGTAACTTTTACTGCTTCCTATCATGGAAAAAAAAACACTAGCAGCCACAGCTATGATGTCTATGATCTATCAATGATTTATCTTATGCACACTCAATCCCATCACCATCATCATATATTTCTCTCATCGTATTATCCCCATCAAAAATAAAATAAAATAAGGAAGAAAGAGTGACACACCGATGCCGAAAATAGGGGAATGCTGGTATTGATGAGTGTTTGCTGAAGGTTGAATAGAGATTAGGGCCCAGAGTGGAGAGNAAATAAAATAAGGAAGAAAGAGTGACACACCGATGCCGAAAATAGGGGAATGCTGGTATTGATGAGTGTTTGTTGAAGGTTGAATAGAGATTAGGCCCAGAGTGGAGAGAGAATGGGAGAAAAGAGAAGAGAATGAAGAAGGGATTGTGTAGTGCTTGTGGGTGAGAGGGGATGAAAAACCCTCAACCAAAATGATGCCGTTTTACCAAAAAAAAATTCAAAAAAAAATTTATGTAATGTATTATATATTATTTATTTATTTCTGTACAGTACGAGACAGGGCGAGACGGGTATTACCTTCCTCATCTTTAGCCTCGACCCCATAAAATTATTTATCCTCATACCCATTTTTTATACCTCATACTTATACCCGATCGAGTAAAAATAATAGGCCCATCGGTACGAGGCAAATTGCCATCTCCACTCACGAGAGTGTCAAAATGCTAGCTGATTTTGCACTGGATCACGTGGTCACTCACATGGAATGGAAGGAAGTGGAATTAGATTTAATTTGAGCAATTCTCCTGGGAGTCTAGGACCTTTCACTTAAATATTGCAATTCAAAAATAAAATTACCTATTTGTTGTACTTTTTTAGTTTTTTTACTTAAATATTATATTTTTTAATAAAGCAAAAATAAAATAAAATGAAATCTGACCTGTGGGTCCCGCAACGCAAACAGCGCATCCATTTTTATCCCTTTCACACAGTAATTTGTTGACATAGTTGATTGTGGCTTACACTAATTAATTGGAGTTCATGAAAATTTATTATTGCAGATGTATAAGAAACAAACTGTTCAAAGCATTTTGATTGGAAGAGACAACTTCATGGTCACATTCTCTTTTAGCCCGCTTGCAAATTTAAAGGAACAAGAGTGGAAGCGCCGTTTGTCATGTTTACACTAGACACGCAGTAAGAAATTCAGCGTGTAAAAAAATTAAAAATATAATAAATAAATAATTTTGTTTTAAATTATAATATTTTAGTGAGAGGGTCATTCCCTAGTACGCATGCTATCACGTAGTTCAATGGACTTTGACTTATTTCACCGCCATTCTAACCTCGGAGTTAGAAGTGTAAACTCTGAAGTAAGGCGTTGACCCAAACCGTGAATGGCATCGGATCTTTTCTGTGTCCGGGCTCCCCGGTCTCTGCCACCGCCGGTGACGGCGCTGCAACGGTCAAAACTACTTTCCCGCCAAATTTTATTGACCCTCTCTCCCACCACCTCAATACCTCATAATCCATCACTAAATTCTTCTAACATCAATAGAATCCCACCCTTTCCTCTCTCTCCCTCTTTTACTACTAGTACTAGTAGACGACGTAGTTTAGTTGCATCCGTACTCGGACCCAATTTCAATGTGCCTCTCATTTCTCCTCAAGACCAATGGGGTACATGGACCGCTCTCTTCGCTGCCGGTGCTTTTGGTATCTGGTAAAATTTTGACCTCCGTGCTTGTCATTCTTCTGGGTTTTGAATTTATGTGAAGAATTAAGGTTATAATTTCAGAAATTTGTAAAATTTGGGTCTTTTTTTTGGTTTCTGTTTTTTGGAATTGGAAGGTCAGAGAGGACCATGATTGGAAGCACGTTGAGTGGTTCTCTAGTGAGCGTTCTAGTTGGGCTTGCAGCTTGTAATTTAGGAATTATTGCAAGTGAAGCTCCAGCATATTCAGTTGTTTTGGGGTTTCTTCTCCCATTGGCTGTTCCATTGTTGTTATTTAGAGCAGACTTGCGCCGTGTGATAGAGTCAACTGGGGCACTTCTCTTGGCTTTCTTGCTGGGTTCAGGTACCACTTGTTCATTTTGGAGTTATTCAGCTGTTTGATTATGCCTAAGAGCTTAATTATTGTCTCTTTTTGGGTACTTCAACAGGTTGTGTCAGAAATGGCAGATGTAGTTTGATAGATAAAGGGGATTTGTTGGATTTGTCTTGCGATTGGATTTCTACTGTGTCAATACTCAATATCTTGTGATCAATCTAGACTTTGATTTACTGTTTCATTCTGAATTTAAACAAAACTGGAGTTCAATGGTCGGAGAATGGTGTAGTATAGAGAATTTGAACACTTCTCCATAAGTCACTTCAAATTTTAATTGAAATGATAAGATATAAGTATGGTGTGCGTGTTTTTGTTTATTTTGTAGTGTCTCTCGGTGTTTGTGTCCTTGTTCTTAATTGGGTTTGCAAATTCGTGTCATTTAGTTGTTGAAGACATTGTTGGCTTATAAACTAATGTTTCAGGGTGGAGGTATGTTCCTAGAGGGGGGTGAATAGGAGATTAAACCAATAATTACATGGAATCACATAATAAAAAATAATTTCTGGAATAACCAGTTTACTTAAAACTTGTTTCAAAGCTGGTTATATATCGACCCAGAAAATCTTAGTAGAGGCAAATGATTGAAACCAGAATTTGAAAACTCAGAACATAAACCAAATCAAAACTCAGAAGAATTTGATTAGATAAATTAAAATCTTATCGATATATGAATATAACAATTAATCAAACATGGAGAACAAGTTAATAGATAAAGAGATGAAAATCATAACAAGCTTAAGAAGCACAAAGCACCAGAACCGATAGTGCTACAATAGATCAGAAATTAAACCAGATAGCAGCAGAATATTAAAGAGGGACTGGAGAGATTGAGCTCATAAGTTTTATAGTGGTTTGGCCAAAAACAGAGCCTACGTCCACTCTCCCAATGTTGGGGTTCAACTATCAACAAGCTTATTTGTCCAAGCTTCTCCAAGTTTCTTACGGCACATGTTTTACAAAGAGCTTAACCAGAAACTCTCTTTAGTTTCATAAGAGCACACCAGAAACTCCCTCCCTCTGACAAAAGAAAAAGGGGTTACTCTCCAGATTTCCCAATGAAATATGTTACAAAAAACCAATAAGGTATAGCCCCAAAGTGTAACAACTCTCTCTAGAAATTCTCACACAAATTACAGAGTTGGTAGAAGAAAATGAAAACTAGTTTATGTCAGCACAAAGCTTTTTCTTGATGATGGGTTTCTCTTCGTACTTTTCCAGACCTTGGGTCTTCGGTTTTATAGCAGCAGAAGGTAGAATATGACCGTTGATAATGAGCTAAACTTCTGCTTGCTTGATTGCTGATCATTTAATCAGAATTGAGAAAATATTTCATTTGGAGAGGAAATATCTCTTCTTCAAAATCTTTCCTTGAATAGTATTTGTTTCCCTTTTGAAATGCTGATTTTTTTCTCATTTGAATTTCTCTGTTGGGCTTCCTTTCAATGTTTCTTATGAAGTCCATTTGTTGGTCCTGATGGACTGGGCTTCTGAATTGGAGGAGTCCAGGAGCCTTTCAGTTTTTCACATCAGCATCTTTATTACTGGGTAGAACCAGTTCTTGCACTTGCACTCAAACTGGTTCCTTTGGCTGGGAAACTGGTTTTGCTTCAGACCCAAGAGCATCACTTAACCTGTTACTAAATAACCACTTGAACAAACAGGTTCAGGTTAGTAATAATTAAAACTTTGTTATCATCAAAATTAGGGTTGGAGAACTATGGGGCCAACAATGTTAAGAGTAGGCTTTGAATATAGTCATACAGAAGGGTAAGTACATTATTTACTTATTCTTTGTTTGTATTTGGAAGGTCCATCCACGTGATGAGCTTGGCTTCTACTTCTTTTCTTTCCTTTAAGGCTAGGTGGTCAAATGCTTAGGACCATGGTTTTTATGTGGAATATGGTTGATGGATCTTATGCATAACAATGACTCCTGATTACCTTTCCTTAAATCTAGTAAGTTCTTTTGAGTCTATGACTTGGTTTCCCCTTTTCTTCTGGTCCTGTAATTGATATTCATGTTTAACAAGATCTTATTGTTGCTTGGTTTCTTAATGAAATATTACAAGGAATATGACTTTCACATTCACTTATTTGCTCTGACTCTTTATACTGGTTTGACAGTGGCATTTATCCTTAAGCAATTACCATAGGGTTGAAAAAGAAAGAAATGAATTGACTTATGTGATATTCCAGGTCCAGAGTGTGCTGTTAGCGGTTATGTTCAGATTTCTAGGATGCTATATATGTGTAACATAACATGGATGCATGTTTGAGCTATGATAGGAAGACCAATGTTGGACCAGAAAGGAATTTCTTTAGCAAGTTAGGCTATGAGTTATATTAAGCATTTGATGCTAGATGTGAAAGGTTAGGGTTGATTTGAGAGGCATGATCAATGCTTTAAATGTAGGAGATCAGATTATAGAAGGTAAAGAAAAAGGTTTGGGGTGTGGGGAGACAAACAATTTTTGCCTAATCGTATAAAGATTTTGAACTTCTTGATTGTATCAAATGCATACCCAAGATCCAGCATCAAGAAATTCCCAAGAAGACCCAAAACTTAAAACATAAGCCCAATTACATCCTCTAAGTAGTAATTTAAAAAGATTACCAAAAATCTTTATGGAACCAAGTTGACGAAAATTAAACTACAGTAGTGCCACTAGTTCTAGACATCAATAACTTACTAATAACTAAGAGGACATAGTAATCACCAATATAGCTTAATGGGCAAAAGAAGAATCACGAATATAGCTTATGAAAGATTAAAACACGGTCCTATATATATAAAAAATTGATTTCAATGTTCCTTTGCTCTGTAAGTTTATGCTTTCTTGATCCTTTAACATCTTACATGAATATATCTACAGATGCAGCTTATATAACCTTGATCATCAAAATCAACTTGTCAATATGAACTTTACCATTTAGTTTTTGATGTTCCTTCAGATTTTTTATTGACCTTTTCTTTTCTACATCCTCATATGGCAGTTGCAACAACGGTTGGAACAGTAGTGGCATATCTACTGGTGCCAATGCGATCACTAGGTCAGGATAGTTGGAAGATAGCAGCTGCACTAATGGGCCGACATATTGGTGGAGGTAATTCTCATTTCACTACCTAGGGCTCAAAAATACTGGTGGAAAATTTTCTATCTTCAACTCTGACATGATTTGCTATGGTGTTACTCAGATATAAATGTTTCCTTTGTTGTCCAGCGGTCAACTATGTTGCGATTTCTGATGCCCTTGGTGCGTCCCCTTCAATTGTGAGTGCTGGATTAGCTGCAGATAATGTTATTTGTGCAGTGTATTTTTCAACACTGTTTGCTTTGGCTTCTAAAGTACCCGCAGAGGCCTCACCATCAGTAAATGGTAACTTAAGTTCTATTTTGATTCTTGATTATGATTAGCATGCATTGTGTTTCTGACCGACTTGAAAGATTAACTTACTTTTATGGAGTGCCGTCTTATAAAGCTTCTGGGGTACTAGATGTGGCAATAAGAGTTGAATGATGTGTGTCTCAGTGGTAGTTACATCTAACAAAGTGGACATTCTGGCAGATGAAGCAATGGATGCAGCATCTGAGCCTGGGAACAAACTTCCTGTGCTACAAATGGCTACTGCTCTTGCTGTGGCCTTTGCCATTTGCAAGACTGGCACATTTCTTACAAAATATTTTGGAATCCAAGGGGGTAGTTTGCCAACCATAACAGCAATTATTGTAGTTCTCGCTACTGTATTTCCAAAACCATTTGCTTCTCTTGCACCCACCGGTGAGGCTATGGCTCTGATTCTCATGCAGGTGAGTTGGTATTTAATAATTTTATTGATTTCTTGGTGTGCATTATAGACCAGCCAGCTTTTATGCATATCTGTAGGAGTGATCTGTACAAAATTTAATTAATTTGGAAGATTTTTGTTTCAAAAAAGAATAGTGGAGATGAGCAGTGAGAATAATGGAGATGAAGGGGGGAGAAAGTGATGGAGGTAGTTATAGGCTTTTAATTTTCTCTGCTACAATATAGGCTTGAAGTTTAATTAGTATATTTATTAATAAACATTCAAATAAGTTATTTGCCAATTGCCTTGTGGGAAATAGGTATTCTTTGTGGTGATAGGTGTAAAAGGGAGCATATGGACTGTCATGAATACAGCACCTAGTATTTTTGTGTTTGCTTTCGTTCAAATAGCAGTCCATCTTGCTGTGATACTTGGACTTGGAAGGCTTTTTCGATTTGACTTGAAGTTGTTACTCATTGCATCTAACGCCAACGTTGGAGGCCCTACAACGGCATGTGGAATGGCAACAGCGAAAGGGTGGAGCTCTCTCATTGTTCCTGCCATTCTTGCAGGCATATTTGGCATTGCCATTGCAACTTTTCTTGGCATTGGATTTGGTGTGACAGTCTTAAAACGCATGTAAAGTTTCCATGTTCTTTAAATGTAAATATACTAGTCTAAGATCTTCCCCTGCTCCCCCTCTTCTTCCTTTTTCTTGCCTTGGACCAGTTTTCTGGAGGAGCTGGAAATAAAACACGCTAGAATTGATCCTCACTTTTTTTGTTGTTGTTGTTTTTTTTAAGATTTAATTTTACGACAAGTAAAATATCTTAAAGAAAAATGATAGCCTTACAAGTGTGCAGGTATAAATGAAGTATAAAGAAACGTGAGAATATCAGTATTTATATCTTAATGACTTAAACGAATAAATGGTGGCACTTTTTCTCTTAATTAATAGTTCATATAATTTTGCACTGAAAGTGGATCAAATATAAACTTGTTGGTATTACTTGCATGAATTCGTCAAATAATAGAAGTTTATGCGCAACAACAACCGGCATCCATACAATTCAACTCAGGCTATTAAAAAAAAAGCATGCTGAAATGGTAAGCTCGTATAAACTAGAGATTCTGTTGTCTGTAGTTTATGTATAAGTGATACTGAATCTGGTAGGACATGGTTGTGGAATAGTGAATTATTACTTAATTATAAATTTCAACTTGCAACACCTTAAATCATTGTAATAATAATAAAGAAGGTTTCACGTGTTTTATGTCCCAGTTCAGCTTCAATGGCTCACTGGCATTTGACTTCTCCATAACACTGTTTTCCTTCTCTAGTCTAGCTGAAAATGGCATCATCAGATCTTCTTCTTCGTGTACAAACTTCCCGGAATCTGCCACGGCTTGCGGCCCCACAGCAACGGTCAAGATTATTTTCCCGCCAAAATTTATTGACTCTTTCTCCCACCACCTCAATACCTCATAACACATCACTGAGTTTGAAGTGTTGTAGCATCAATAGAAGCAAACCGTTTGCTGTGTCTCCATCTTTTGCTACTCCTGGACGACGTAGTTTAGTTGCAGCAGTAATCAGACCCGATTTCAATGTGCCCCTAATTTCTTCTCAAGACCAATGGGGTACTTGGACTGCCCTTTTCTCTACCGCTGCTTTTGGAATCTGGTAATTCTGTTTCTGTCCCTTTGCATAATGGGTTTTCAATTTGTGTAGAAATGTATGATTTTTATCTTTGTTTTTTGGGATTTGAAGGTCGGAAAGGACAAAGATTGGGAGCCAATTAAGTGGTTCTCTAGTGAGCATTTTGGTAGGGCTTGCAGCAAGTAATTTGGGGATTATTGCCACTGGAGGTCCAGCATATTCCGCTGTTTTGGGGTTTCTGCTCCCAATAGCGGTCCCATTGTTGTTGTTTAGAGCAGATTTGAAATCTGTGATAAACTCAACTGGGAGACTTCTCTTGGCTTTTTTGCTGGGTTCAGGTAATTACTTATGTTGACTTCACATAATTCAACTAAAACATGTTGTGTGTCAACAATGCCACAAATGTATCTAGAATGATTTGAGTGTTAAATTATGTAATTGTATTCTTGATCCTCTTACATGTATCTTCTTACATCATTATTGCAACAGCATGTAGTTTGATACCACTATATATCATCCAAACCAATTTATCAAATTTATGAACTTCATTGTTAGTTTTCGATGTTCTTTCAGATTCTATTCATATTTTCTCCCCCTGCATTCTCATTTGACAGTTGCAACAACGGTTGGAACAGCAGTCGCATATCTGTTAGTGCCAATGCAATCGCTGGGTGAGGATAGTTGGAAGATAGCAGCTGCACTCATGGGCAGACATATTGGTGGAGGTATTTCTCATTTCACTACCTAGAGATCATACATACTGGTGGGAAATCTTTCTATCTTAAACTCAGACATAGATGTTTTCCTCGTTTTGCAGCTGTCAACTATGTTGCCATTGCTGATGCCCTTGGTGTTTCTCCTTCAGTTTTGACTGCTGGGATAGCTGCAGATACTGTTGTTTGTACAGTATATTTTTCAACATTATTTGCCTTGGCCTCTAAAGTGCCTCCAGAGGCCTCAACACCAGTAAATGGTAACTCAAGTGCAATCTTGATTATATTTTGATTATTATGCCTTCTCTGGCTGATATGAAACATTAATATTATAGAATATATTTGTTATCACTTCTAGGGCACTAGCAGTAAGTATTGAATGATGAGATAGTAAGATTATCTAAGAAAGTTGGAACTCTGGCAGATGATGAATTGAACACAGCATCTAATCCTGGGAACAAACTTCCTGTGCTACAAATGGCTACTGCCCTTGCCGTGGCCCTTGCCATCTGTAAGGCAGGCACATTTCTTACAGAATATTTCGGAATCCCAGGGGGTAATCTACCGGCCGTAACAGCAGTTGTTGTAATCCTTGCAACTGCATTTCCGAAACCATTTGCTTCTCTTGCACCCACTGGCGAGGCTATGGCTTTGATTTTTATGCATGTGAGTTGGTATTTAATTATACTACTGATTTCATGCGAGTTGGTACTTAAATTATAGTACTGATATCCTAGTAGAAGAAAAAAATCTATTTTTTGACACAATTTTTGCTCTCAATTTGTTTTTCTTGAAAACTGTTAGTTATTGCAAATTAGCATTTGTCCCTTAGCCAAGTACTGCTTAATCAGGCTATATATTTCATGGCAAAAAAAAANGGCTATATATTTCATGGAAAAAAAAAAAAAAAAAAAAAAAATCAGGCTATGAAAGCGACAAGTTTATGACTTTTGACTCTTGCCTTGTGAGAAATAGGTATTCTTTGCAGTGATAGGTGCAAGTGGGAGCATATGGAGTGTCATCAATACAACACCTAGTATTTTTGTGTTTGCTTTCGTTCAAATAGCAGTGCATCTTGCTGTGATCCTTGGACTGGGAAGGCTTTTCGGCTTCGACCTCAAGTTGTTACTTATTGCATCTAATGCCAACGTTGGAGGCCCTACAACAGCATGTGCAATGGCAACAGCAAAAGAGTGGAGCTCTTTCATTGTTCCTGGTATTCTTGCAGGCATATTTGGCATTTCCATTGCAACTTTTCTTGGCATTGGATTTGGTGTGACAGTCTTAAAAGGCATGTAAAGTTCCCTATCCCATGTTCTTTAAACGCCAAGCAGCACTACTTGTCTAAGATGTTGCCACCGTTTCCCATGTTTTTTTTTTTTCTAGCTCTGGATCCAGTTTTCTGGAACTAGAAATACATGCTAGAATAAAGCTCAGAGTGGATTACAACAACTACCGGCGTGCATACATATAACATTTAGGAATATTTACATGTGATGGTGTAAATGTTTAGTAATACATACGACAAAAGTCTCATGTTGAATAGAGAAAAAGATGTGTGGCATATAATACTTGAATTGAGGCAACTCACAAATTTAAGTTTTTGGATCAAAGTGATGCTTATCCAAATATATTATACCACATGCTCACAAGGGCCGTTACACATTTTTTCTTCATTTAAGACATTTTCTATTATCAAATTGAGCTCCTTTCAAGAAAATTTTTCTGAGATCAAAATTTATGATTTAACTATTTTTTAATTGTAGTATATGGCATGGTAGTCATCAGTTTCTAATCATACATAACAAAAACATGCATGTAGAAAAACATCATAACGAAAACATGCAGACACACCATTTAATTTGCTATATATAGTAAAACATTAGGCATTGCTACAACTTTCATCATATCCCTTCAAATTGGCTCCCAGATCTTATTTGCAAGTTGCAACTAAATATTTGCTGGCACATTTACTCCCCTCGATAACCTACAAAATGATATTATAATCATTCTTTTGTAAGTTCACATAGAGAGAGGAAACTTAGACACTTAGAGAGAGAGAGAGTACCTTCATGTTGAAGATTTAAACCTTCTCTGCAATTTGGTCATGTTAATTGCTGTCAGCACATACAGCTTGTTGTATACGTTGTTCAAGAACTTGAAATAAGCATATCTCCAAGATTTTTTGAAAATTAATGAGCCACAAACACCCCAGAATCCTAAAATAAATCCAACTGCCATGCTAATATAGAATCCTCGGGAGAGAAATGGTTCACCATCTTCATAATTTCTGTCATCATTTCTTTGCTTCTCAGGACACTTTCTTAAAAGGGGAGCTCCACAAAGTTCTGGATTTCCCACATAGGTAGAGGCATCAAAGCTTTGAAGTTGAGTGCCCAGTGGGATTTCACCAGATAGGTTGTTATATGATAAATCTAACACACTGAGACGATCTATCTGGGAAAGTTGTGAAGGAATCTTGCCAGACAAATGATTCCGTGATAGATCAAGAAAATCTAACGATTTCAATTGTCCAATCGATGGAGGGATTTCTCCACTTAAATTGTTTCTTGAAATATTGAAGGAAACTAATGCAATAAGATTCATGACATCACTTGGAATTTCTCCAGACAACTTGTTGGAAGAGAGATGAATACTTCTAACCAATCCCAATGTATTTTTGTATTTGGCCTCATATCCTTTCCATATGATCGAGGCAGCATCAGTGTAAAATCCATCAGCGTGAGTACGGTTGTTGAGATTTTCCTCAAAAAAATAAGTGATGGTTGGCTCTGAACCATATTGGTTTGCCAAAGCTGTGAGATTGCCAAGGCATGTTGGCATTGTTCCAGAGATATCATTCAAAGAGAGATCTAAGAGTTGGAGTTGAGCAAGATGACATATACTTGATGGCAATGTCCCATAGAATCGATTGGATCGCAGACTGAGGACAACTAGCTTTTGTAGTTCATCTCCAATCCAACTTGGTATTGGTCCTGACAAACCATTCTGAATTGCATCAAGAATTCTCAAATCTGTGCAGTTACGTAAAGACAAAGGTAATTCCCCTGTAAAATTATTGTTGCCTAATTGCAATGATTGAATATCAGGTGACAAACCCATAGACTCTGGAATAGTTCCTTGAAGAACATTGTTTGTCAAATCAAGAAGGACCAATGATTTAAGATGCATCTGACATTTCGGAAGTTCTCCTGATAATTGATTGTTTGAGATATCCAAAACACGTAAATCTTTAGCAGTGTCTGCACACAGGAGGTAACTTGCATCTGTAAAATTGTTGTTGGATAGATCCAAAGTTGTTGCAAAGGATAAAAAAGCAGGAATAGAGCCTTCAAACATATTGAAGCTCAAATCCATCTCTGGATAAGTAGAATATATCAATGGTAGATTTTCAATTTCACCTCTGATACGGTTGTGAGAAAGATTCAACGATACTAACCAAGGAGGAAGGTTCCAAAACCATGTAGGAACCATTTCAGAAATTTCAGCATTGGAAATATCCAACTGCTCCAACTCTTTTTGGGTTTGAAGCCATCTCGGAAAAGAAGGACCCAACTTGCATGATGCCAAGTTCAAGTAACCCAACTTAAAAGGAGGAACCCAATTATTAGTGATGTTAAATACCAATGCATTGTGAGACAAATCCAAAGATGAGAGTTTGGAGAGCTTGGAGAAATGAACTTGTGAGATCACACCTTGTAAGGAGTTGTAACTAACCTTTAAGTCTCTCAAATTTGATAGTTGACCGATGCTTTGACTTAAGGTACCATTTAGATGATTGTCATCAAGATATAACATTTGCAGAGAAGAAAATTGGGAAACATTGGGGAATGACCCACTAATTTGATTCTCCACCAAATTCAAATACTGGATTGACTTTAATCCACAACGAGGAGCTGTTGAACTTGAAACAAACTCTTGAAGCCCTGACAAGTTGTTGCTACCTAGAATAAGTGTTTGTAAACTGCATATCTCTCCCAAAGATCTTGGTATCTCACCTTCAAGCAGGTTGTCTCCAAGGTTTAATTTCTGAAGAGAGCTAAAGTTTCCAAAGGCTTCTGGTATGGGGCCGCTTAGACGGTTACCAGAGAGATCAAGAATGGCAAGACTACTAGTGTAACTTAAAAGCCATGGAATTATTGAGAACGTGAGCTTGTTGACAGAGAGATCAATGGCAGCGAGAGAGTTAGAAGTGATATTGGTTGTTATAGAGGAAAAAGATGAGGTGGTAGGAAGAAGATTGCAGTCAAAGAAGCTCAATTCTTCAAGTTGAAAAAGACTGCTCACTTGCTTTGGCCAATTTTTTGCACTGCTGAGGTCAACATGTGCAAGGTTAAGAATTTTTAAGGAGGAAAGATATGATAGCCACTCTATATCTGATGTCAAATTATAAACACCATCTCCAACATGATGGGGACTAAGGTAAAGATACTGCAAATGGGTAAGGTTCCCAAGACGATGAGGGATGGTTCCAGTTAAGTAATTGGCACTAAGGTCAAGATGTTGCAAGGATGAAAGGTTTCCAAGTTGGTGAGGGATTCTTCCATGCAACTTATTGGCACCAAGGTCTAGGTATACTAAACTTGTTAGATGCCAAAGTTGATTAGGGATTCCTCCTTTGAGTGAATTCAAACTAAGATCAAGATATTGCAAGCGAGAAAGATTCCCCAGTTCATAAGGAATTTTTCCTCCACAATTAAGACTTGAGAGGTTGAGGTATTTTAAGTGGGTTAAAGAACCAATGAATTGTGGGATGTGGTTGATATCAAAATAAATATTGTTACTCAGATCCAAATAATTCAAATGACGTAACTCTGCCAATGATGGATTGATGGTACCTTGCAAGGAGGCCGAATCAGCATGAAGATCAAGCTTCACCACATGACCTGTTCGGTTGCTACACCGGACACCCTCCCATTTGCAACATTCTTTCTGCTTTTCTCCATTCCCCCAAGAAGAGAGAAGACCATAGTCATCTATAAAATCCTGTTTTAGAGCAAGTAGTGCTTGTCTCTCTCTTTCCTTACACTTAATCGTGATATTTCCAACATCTGAACTGGATCCAAGGACCAGTGATATGTGCAGCAAGAGCATAAGAAGCACAAGGTTAAGAAATCTTATAGCCATGATAATTGATGATTATCTTCATCAGAAGGAGAATGATGGTATTAGCAGCAGCAATTATAATTGTAAGGAAGAGGAAAAGAAAGCAAAGTCAATAATTCAGTGGAGTCATTTAGAAATTGTAGTAAATAATGGTGCAATACTGTCTCTACACATTTAAAATAAGGTGAAAGCTATGTTATTTATTTTTTAATTTTTTTTAATATTATTGTGAATATCTCAAAAACTAAGTCATCTAGTGTATGTTAGAATAATTAATTTTTTCTGTAAAATGCATAAATAGTGCAATATAAGAAAAACTATTGGAAAAACATATTTAAATAATATTAATTATTTTGACTCTATTAAACTCAAATTATATTAACTATTTACAACATATGACTTGACTCTTAATTTAAACTCAAATTACTTTTGATGGGTTTAATAGAATTCAAATATTGCTCTATGTATGACTTTAAAAGATATGTAGATATCCATATTAAAAAAAAAATAAAGATATGTAGATATTTAAGTGTGATGTAGCGAACTACTCTAACATAAAAGCTCATTGGGAAAAAAAGTGAAAAAAATATAGTTAATTGTTTGGAAATTTAAACATGATATGCGGGAAGATGTGAGAGGAATATATACTCGAGGTAATTTTTGGCAGGGATAAAGGGGTAAATATTAAAGAAGTGTCATTTATTTTTTTTAAGGAGTATCTATGAGTATTCATATTGTTTTTTAATTATGTTTAGTATGCTTATATAGTAATTTAAGGAGATAAAAAGAGAAAGAAAAGATAAAAGTTTGAGGAGATGGGGCTAGATAAAAAGGGTTTAAAATATTTTCTCTTCTCTTATTTTCTAAAATAATTTTTTAATTTATTTTTACAACTAAATATATTTAAAATAAAAATAAATTTTACTCCCATAAAGTTAACTATTTTTTTACTCCCCTTGCCATTATACTTGCTAAAATCAGTTCCTTAGGTCAAAAAATGAAATGAAAGAGGGAGGGGGAAGTTTCGGCATGAAATTATGAATCATACTGATTTTTCTGTTAAAAAAAGTTATCCTAGTTTTTGAAGATGGTTGAAGTAAACGGTCAAACTAATCGGTCCCATCTAGCCGACCACGGGTTTTGAAGATGGTTGAAGTATATTTTTTGTTTCCACAGTGGCATAAGTACCAATTGATTCACTTAATTAATTCATAGAAAAGCTTGAAACTGGCGTTATTGCCTTGAAATGCAAGGGAAAGTGACATTATATACTTTGGATATGCATGCTTACGTAGCCATTCACCTCTATTATGATCTCATATAATATAATACTAATTTTCCTGTTGGACTTTATATTGTCTGTATCTATTTTATGTTGCACGAATTTCAGATCAGAAATTTCCAAGAAAAAGTTAATTGGATTATATATAAGTTGATTACAAAGTCCTTATCGCAAGAAAATGATTTTATATTCGAGACTTNTCATTGACAAAATAAAAGTCTCAAAACGTTCTTTCACATAAAGCTACAACTCTATAGTTTTTGGGTTAAAAAAAAATGGAAGAAAGAAAATTTATTTTGATTCAGTCTTATTGCTCTTCATAATTTTTTCTTTCATTGTTCAAATCTTAATAGATGTGGTTTTTGAAAGTGTCTTGTGACAGGAAATCTCCACTGAAATTGCTGGAGATAATTACCTCGTATGACTATAACCACCATACCTTCACACCACTATGTACCACTACTATTATTACCACCACTAATATTACCACTGTCACCACTACTACTAGTGGTACAGTAGTACTATTATATTTATGTATGTATGTACCATATTATAGTGAATGGAATTAAAATTAATATGGTTTCTCTATAACAAAAAAAATAAACAATGATACTAGTTAGATACTTCAAATTTATGAAGCTGTATTTAAAATTAATGTAGAAATTATGTCAGAAATATTATCAAACTAGTTAATAACTCAAAGGGAGACATCATTTAGACTTTAAAATTCAATTACTATACCGATAAAAAAAAAATTCAATTACTATACAAAATCATATAATACATTAAATTATCGGTTGAGATTAACCATAAACTGTATGTTCGAATTTGATTGACTTTTATTCCTGTAAAAAATAAAGAATAATGATTACACCATAACACCATTCAATATCCATTGATTTATTAATATCATATATTGATACAAGGTTTTGATAGAATTATATGAGTAGGTTTTAATTTTATTAAACACTAGTTGCATGCTGATCCATGGTGGATGATGTTATGTGAGTAGGTTAATTAGGGCAGAGGCAGTAGTAGTCTGTAAAACTGTAAAAATCTTATTTACAATCTTAATTGAGTTTTGAGGAAGTTTCTATTTATAGCCTTCTGGCTTAATCAATAGTACGCTTCATATATGGCGGATTGAAAAGCTTTTAGTTCTGTTTACTTGTCGATATCAAACTTCAAAAATTATATATGGTGTTTGTTCTTACACAAACACTTTTTAATAGTTATGTCATAGTTATTTGCATCATGCGTATATATTTGTATTTTTCTTGGAATGCAAAGGAAGATCATGGTACCTTGCAAATAGGCCAAATGATCCATTTTCAAGAGAGCATGAAGATCGAATTTCACCACATCATCACCTGTTCGATCGGTTACTATACTCTGGACTCTTTTCCATTTGCAACCTTCTTTCTCGTTTTTATTATTTACCCATACCATTAGAGAAGACCATAGTCCTATAAAATCCTGTTTAAAAGCAAGCACTTGGTTTTTTTTTGCATATAAGCATATGTACAAACAAAAAAACCTTGTTTCTACATGGCGTTCAACTTCTCTTTCTCTTGGCATGTTTTGCATTGAGTAAGAGAGAGTGGCCCTACTTAACATTAATGGGTTGGGGGAACAATATTGGTGTAACTGGGGCACGCGGGCGTATAGAATGTAAGAATCAAAGAGGCCACGTTGTGAAGCTTGATCTCAGAAGCTGCTATATCTGCTGGAAACCCTGGCGTGGACAAATATAACCACTAACCATTGTCAATACATTAACTCATTCCACTATTATCATGTTTCAATACGGCAATACCTATTAACAAATATATATAAATAGAATGGAAACTGCTATTAGCTTCAATTCCTAGATGATTTAGATCTTGCTTTGCCTTAAAATAGATCAGAGGTTATGAACACTTTTGGCCTTGCAGGTTCATATGTAATAATGTGCACTAGTGGAAACTGCTAGCTCACTTGTTTGAATAGTAACTGCTTATTTTTGACTAGTGCTAAAGAAATAATATGACTGCTTAGTTTCGTGTAGAACCACGCCAAATGTCACGTTACGTAGATGAAAGCTTCATTGTTAATTAAGCTCACTATTTCCTCTTTTACCTTTGGAACGACATGTTTATTCCTTCCTGCTTACGTCAACAATGACGTAACAACATCATTTAACAAACAAACACCCGTTCTGCCTAGATGTACAAATTGGAAAAGTAGCATGATTTCAAAGTTAACGACTTTCTAGTTTCGGGTTTACTTTACTTTTATGTTCATTAATCATTAGCATTTAAACCTCTGGCCCCTCGAGTGGAGTCCCCTGTAGCTGCACACAATTTCATTACCCTCTACAGTCTCTGCCTTCATTCTGTGCTGTAAGTAAATGGCATCAAATCTTCTCCGTATTCAACCTTCCCACCCACCGCCACCACCGTTTCCGGCGGCGCTGCAACTGTCAAAATTAATTTCCGGCCAAAATATGATGAAGACAAGTCACTTTCCCGCTACTTCATTAATATCTGATAATCCATTACCAAATTGTTGTACGATGAATACAATTAGAATAGGACCCCCATTTCTGTCTCCTTGTCTAGATACTTGTAGAAGAAGAAGCCTAGTTGCATCTGCTATGAGCCCCAAATTGGATATTCCTCTCATTTCTCCTCAAGACCAATGGGCTACTTGGACCGCTCTCTTCGCTGCTGGTGCTGTTGGAATCTGGTAAACTCCACTCTCTACTTGTTTGGTTATGGTTTCAGAAAGTTTTGAAATTTATGATCCTTTTCTTTCTTTTTTTCCATTGGGATGGACTTGGAAGGTCAGAGAGGACGAAGATTGGTAGCACATTGAGTGGTTCTCTAGTAAGCATTTGGTTAGGGCTTGCAGCAAGTAATTTGGGGATCATAGCATGCCAACAATGTCCAGCTTCTCCCATTGTTTTCGAGTTTCTGCTCCCTTTGGCCATTCCGTTGATGTTGTTTAGAGCAGACTTGCGCCATGTCATCAAGTCAACTGGGAAACTTCTCTTCCCATTTTTACTGGGTTCAGGTAAAGCTCCTTTATTATTTGAATGTCTTTTTATCATGCTATAAATATAATAGAGGAAAGTCCAAAATATTCCCTTCAACTATGTGCTTTAGAATACCCCTAAGACCCAANGAGTTTCTGCTCCCTTTGGCCATTCCGTTGATGTTGTTTAGAGCAGACTTGCGCCATGTCATCAAGTCAACTGGGAAACTTCTCTTCCCATTTTTACTGGGTTCAGGTAAAGCTCCTTTATTATTTGAATGTCTTTTTATCATGCTATAAATATAATAGAGGAAAGTCCAAAATATTCCCTTCAACTATGGGCTTTAGAATACCCCAAAGACCCAAACAGCAGTCGACGGAAAACACCACAAAACGTGAAAATTTACAAGGGTATAAATAAAAATAGATTTATATAAGTAGGGTCAAACAATAATATTCAAAATTTATCAGGGCTAAATAATAATATTTAAAATTTGTCATCTTCAACCTCAAGCGGATATAGTAAGTCGACCCGTTTTTCAACCCATTCAGGTTTCTCTTCATATCTTTCTCATTTCTTAACTAAAATTTACAAATTGCATATCATTTTAAAACTTATGAAATTTACAACAACATCTTGCTATTAGTTTTAAGATTGAAGCTTAAAATGAAGCACAAAAAGTGAGAGGCAACAATATTAATATTGATTCTTCCTTTAGTTCAAGACAACTTGAGCTTAGAAAATAAAACTAGTGGAATTTGAGGGGGTTGGGTTTGTGGGTATGAAGGATTTTGGAAGAACAAACCAGAAAAAATTAAAAATAAAAATTATTTGGGTGCATTTCAAAGTTTTTTCTTGTTTTGTTCTTCTTAATGCACCAAAACAACAACAATTTCAGAAACAAAACAGCAACAATAGCTTCGAAATCTTGAAAGAATTGAAACCCCCAAGATTATGCTTCAAATCCCTTCTTCTATCTCCCTCTTCCTTCTTCTAATGGAACTCAATAACCCTAAGTTTTTAGGGATTTCACACTGAATTGGGTTTTCAACAATGATGCATCGAGGGAAAAGGAGGGAGGGAGAGAGATACAGCTCACATGCTACTCACATGTCCCACTAACTAATTAAACCCTCATTAATCTGTCAAAATGTAATTAAGTTGTTAATCACATCACGTGCGTGTCATATATTTCTTTCCGTCCATTAACATTTGGGTCTTGGGGGTATTTTACACATTTTCATAGTTCAAAGAGGTATTTTGCACATTTTTTTAGTTTTGAAAATAAACTACACATATTCTATAGTTGAAAGAGATATTTTGGACTTTCCTCAATATAATACATACAAAAGCATTCACTTCTTTGATTATCCATAAGCATATAAGAATTTTAATTTCAGAGAGGAGTTCAATATACTGGTCGCTTCACTCTCTTCTGTCCAAACTCAACTTCAATAATTGGAAAATGGTGGAAAACAGAACAAAACATATTAGTGAAAATTAAAGAGAATCGAAACACTTTTTCCATAATATAAATTTGAATGGAGAATAGCAAGTTATAGAAGGAGACTTAGGCATCGGCATCACTTATTAGGATGGAATTGCATCACACAAGCCAGAGGAGAAAAAAGAACTCTGCAAGATTTTTCACCACTAAACTTCGTAAGGATTTAGAAACCGGTCTTAATATTATACCAAAGCCATAAAATAATAATGTCAATCGGGCTGGGTTGAAAAGGCCCGATTAAACTTGGGCCTAAGCCCGATCTTATAAGGTATTATATATAAATGAGTGTGGTCTGATTAATATTATTTTATTATTTTTTAAATTAAATATTTTTTAAAAAGTAATTAAAAATAAAAATAATTCAAAAAAGAGTGACAAACGAAAAGAAAATTTAAAAATTGGGATAGGCAGAAAAAAGCCTGGTTTAAAACAGCTATAAAAAATTCAAGATTAACTCAATTTCATACAGATTAAGTTTAAATTTTAAATCGTCTTGTTTGAAATTGACAATGCTACTATAGTAAATCCAACCATATCCAAAATAACATAAAACATAATCATAATCGCGGCCTCTACTGATGAAGTTTGATAGAGCACTACCATCAAAACCAATTCATCTCATTTATATAAACTTCATTATTGGTATTCTAAGTTAATTTCAGATTGTATTGACATTTTTCCTGTACATTCTCATTTGACAGTTGCAACAATTATTGGAACAGCCGTAGCATATCTGCTGGTGCCAATGCGATCACTAGGTGAGGATAGTTGGAAGATAGCAGCTGCACTGATGGGCAGACATATTGGTGGAGGTATTTATGATTTCAATTCGAGACTCATTCACCCAGAGAAATCTTTCTACCTTCTACTTAGACACAGTTTGCTATTATTGCTTCACTCATTGTGGCTTTCCTTGTATTTTTAGCTGTCAATTATGTTGCCATTGCTGATGCCCTTGGCCTTTCCCCTTCAGTATTAACTGCTGGTCTAGCTGCAGATAATGTTCTGGCTGCAGTTTATTTTTCAACCTTGTTTGCATTGGCCTCTAAGGTGCCTGCAGAGGCCTCAACATCAGTAAATGGTAACTAAAGTGCAATCTTGATCATATCATGATTAATTTGCTTTTATTATGTTTTTTTCTGAGCGATGTTTAATCATCTATTAACAAAGTGAAATTCTAGCAGATGATGCAATGAAGAAAGCATCTGAGGCTGGGAACAAACTTCCTGTGCTAAAAATGGCTACTGCTCTTGCTTTGGCTTTTGCCATCTGCAAGGCTGGCACATCTCTTACAAACTACTTTAGAATCCCAGGAGGTAATCTCCCATCTATAACAGCAATTGTTGTCATTCTTGCAACCATGTTTTCCAAACAGTTCATCTCTCTTGCACCATCTGGTGAAGCAATGGCTGTGATTCTCATGCAGGTGAGTTAGTTTGATCTATGCGCTTCTGTACAGCAATATTTCCCTCAAGTTTTGTTTGTCATTGCATTTTTCCCTTGCCCAAGTGCATAAACAAGTCATCTTCACCTGATAAAATGTATATATAAGCATCACTGAAAGTGCTAAGCTTCTGACTTTTGCCAATTGCCCTGTGAAAAAATAGGTATTCTTTGTAGTGATAGGCGCAACCGGGAGCATACGGAGTGTGATGAATACAGCACCTAGTATTTTTATGTTTGTTTTGGTTCAAATAGCCACCCATCTTGTTGTAATCCTTGGATTCGGAAACCTTTTTGGCTGCGATTTGAAGTTGTTGCTTATGGCATCAAATGCCAACATCGGAGGCCCTACAACAGCATGTGGAATGGCAACCACAAAAGGGTGGACCTCTCTTATTGTCCCTGGCATTCTCGCAGGCATACTTGGAATTTCCATAGCAACTTTTTTTGGCATTGGATTTGGTTTCACAGTCTTAAAACACATGTAAAATTCCTATGCTTTCATGTATTAATTTTTTATATTATTGTGAAATAATTAAGGTTATATCTTGTATATAACATTGAATTTTACTTTGACTTTTTTTTACTAGCTCTAGTTTGTATTAAGTTATTTGTCAATAATTTAAATTAATTCTTGACCGAACTATGAATTTATTAAACCGTAACTTGTCTCAAGACACAATTAAAAAAAGGCCCAATACAATTTTCTTTTAACTAAACATTTTATATGGGATTTCTCACTAATGAATAGAGGAATAATCAAGTAAGGAGTACTTATTGTATAATACTTATATTTATATTGGCTCACATTACAAATTGGCACTATCCTAGTAATACAGAACAATTAAGATAAGTTCAATAAATATAAATTGTGTTAATTATGTTTAGTGTATGGTTAATTTGTATATATTTGATTACTCAATTGAAAATAAAAAAAATGATATTTTCATATTTAAGTGCAGGTATAAAAAATCTAAACTATTTAAAAAAAAAATTAGGTGATTCTAGTGTGCATCTTATTAAAATTATGTTTAGTTAAATGCGTAATGTCATGTATCTATCTAGTATCTACCACTTAAAAAAGAGATGCAAANCATTTTAAGAGAAGCAAATTGGATTCAGTTATATATATATATATTGTAACTATATATTTTGGAACTAGAGTAATGTTATCTTTACAACTACATGTTTTATCACTCTTCACTGCTACTAATTTGAGCTACAAATATTCAAATTTAAAGCCAATTCATTCACTTAAACCTTAATTGAATGGGTTTAAATTCTTTTTTTTTGTATGATATAAATTTTATACTATATCTTACAACTGTTTTCGATTCAGGGAACAAAAGTGTGAAAAAGAGCATAACACTCTGGGTCAGTTATAAATTAAAAAAAAAAATAGTATTTTGATAAAATAATTGAAGATGGGACTTGTGCTTTCTCCAGAGAGGACCGCCTAAAAATGGTAAATTTTTCCACTCAACCTTATCACTTCACGCATGGGAATGGCATGGGTGCTGCAGCGCGGTCCCATTTTTTCTTCAAAAGGATTTCGCTTTCATTCTCGGGGAAGGAACCAAATCTCCCTTCACTATCCCCAATAAGCTCTCTGTTTTTGTTTCTCCTGCCTCACCGGAAGCAGGGCAGCAATGGCATCAAAGCTTATTTTTGGCTCTTTGCCGCCGGCGATCCATCTTCCACGTTCATCTAACCGCCAAAATCTGGTCACTTTCTCATTGAACAGTTCAGTACCTCATCACCAATTATCATCACCTTCGTTATTCACTATTAGAATTCGAACCCCATTTCTCTCACCTGTTACTACCACAACCACTACTACCCACAAGTCTAATTCAGCTCATTCTTTGACGGTGAGATCCCAGTTGAGCTTCCCCATTATTTCTCCAAATGACCATTGGGGCATGTGGACGATTCTGTTTGCCTCTGGCGCTTTTGGTATATGGTAAGCCCAGCAAACACTCTTTCTCCTTTGTCTCTCTACTTCAATTTTGCTTCTTTGCCAAGCTTAACACAAGCACTTGTTGTTTTCTGTGGAACTCAAGGTCGGAAAATACCAAGATCGGCAGTGCAATTAGTGGTTGTGTGGCAAGTATTCTGGTGGGGCTTGCAGCTAGTACTTTTGGAATTGTGGCAAGTGATGCCCCAGTTTACTCAGTTGTGATGGAGTTTTTGCTCCCGCTAATTGTTCCTATGATGCTGTTTAGAGCAGATTTGGGCCGTGTCATAAGATCAACTGGAACCCTTCTCTTAGCTTTCTTGCTTGGTTCAGGTAGATTGAGCATCTGCTATGTTAAAGATGATATTTTTTTCATAAATTAACTGTGCAGGTACGCTAATGCATGTAAAGTCTGTAAATTTCCTTGGCACTGTTGAATTTGACATCAAAACTTAAGGGGGCTTTAATCTTTATTTAGCATTGAGATATATCAGTGACAGAGGTTATTCAAATTGTTGCCCCTTTGTAAAGTATATGGCGGTGGCTATGATATTTATTGCTACGCAGTAAATCTAACTTACTTCAGGGGACTAATTAATGTTTCACTGCTATGGTATTTATTGCCACTATCCTGAAAATCTTTTTCATTGCAGTTATGACTTCAATTATTTGATATTTCCTGCTTGAGTCGTATTCCACTTCAACTCATATTGACATTAATTTGTAACTCATTTCCCACATGACAGTTGCAACAATAGTTGGAACTGTAGTGGCTTATTTTCTGGTGCCAATGCGATCACTAGGTCCAGATAGTTGGAAAATAGCTGCAGCTTTGATGGGCAGACATATTGGTGGAGGTAATTTGCATTTCACCTTGTTGAGCTTTCAAAGTATCCTTAGAAGTATATGATTCTTGGTGGTTGCTAAGCTACCTTCCCATCAAGGGGTAGAGTGCTATACCACCTTTTCATTGAGGGAGTTTTGGTGAGACTCATGTCCTGAAATTGATGTCATTGTAGAGATATCAAAAAAACAAGTCACCTAGTGTATGTTTGAACAATTAGTTCCCATCTAGAAGGCATGGACACAACACTTTGCTGCCATGTTCCCGTGTCCGACACACCGTGGACACAGACACAACCACAACACGTGTCTAACATGCATACGCATGTGTCTAAATAAAAAAAAAAAAAAAATTTAGCGATGGATATGGCTTGCCATTTTTTCCCTTTTTTTCAGAATTTTTTTTTTAAAAAAAGATAACTTAATGAACTAGAAATAGAGGCCATAATTTTTATTGATGATGGAGATAAAAATTATTATGAAGAGGCTATTGAGGCCAATCAACAAGATTAATGGACTTTAATCTTTTTGCTTGTATGCAATAAATATGCTAAGGAAGGGATAAATTAGAATGAATAGGTGATATCCCTTGACTATTTTTTGTTTTGAAGGGATGGATTAGAATGACTTGGTAATATCCCTTGTAATTGTATTTATTTTGGAAGGGATATAATATTTCATATAGGGGGATTATGTCTTTTTTTTGTGAGAGAATATAATATAAATGTTCAATCTTTTGATAAAATATGAATCTACTAAAAATTCTATTTGTGTTGTTTGATTAAGACATGCATGCATGCATGCCGTGCTGTGTTGTGTCTTGCATTTTTTAGAATTTACTGTGTCCCGTGTTCGTGTTTGTGCTTCTTAGGTTCCCATTAAAATGCATAAACAGGGCACTGCAGGAAAAGTATAAAGCAGAATAATTTTTTTTGACACAATTAAACTCAAATTTTGTCAACTTACCCACACTGTGTGATTCACTTTTTCGAGATATTCACAATGACATCAATTTTAATACGTGAGTTCCATTAGAACCTCTCAATAAAGAGTGGTGTAGCACTACTCTTAAATAGCTTAGTGACAATGCCTAAGTTTGGTGTTGGATTATGTCACGAAGGTTGGGATGACCTAGATGGTTGGGTGAAAACCGAATTAACCTGAAATAGAGAAGAGGGGCTGGTGTTTGATTTCCGGGCTCTGATGATAAAGTTAGTTCGGTCTGAACTAAATAAGGGAGAATTATGGTTCAGGGTCCAAAAGTCTGTTACCTGTGATCGAAGAAGCTATTTATAGGCGGGAATAAAACGGAGTTCTAGGCCGGCAAGCTGTTCTGGACCTTTGGTGGGTTGGATCTTAGCTTATTGGGCCCTTTTGCTATTGGGCCAAAAGGGCCACTACACTTAGCAACCACCTTCTTGTTTATATGATGAATTTCCTTATCAAGGTTGACAAATTTTTCCCTTTTGATGTTAGCTGTCAATTATGTTGCCATTGCGAAAGCTCTTGGCCTCAGCCCATCAATTTTAGCAGCTGGGCTAGCTGCGGACAATGTTTTAAATGCTGTCTACTTTTCCACGTTGTTTGCATTAGCCTCTAGAGTACCTGCAGAAGATTCAACATCAAATGGTATGCTAAATTGTAGTATTTAAATCACTTGATGAATTATACACATTCTATCTATAACATCAGTTGATTTTGCATATAATACTTTCTACGTTTGATATTTTAATCTTTCTTGATTATCAACATTAATTCCTTTGATGTGGTCCTATCAATTAATTGCAATAGTATTTATCATGCGGAACTTTGGCAGGTGAAAAATTGGATGAAGGATCTGGGTTTGGCAACAAAGTCCCTGTGCTACAGATGGCTACATCTATTGCTGTGTCCTTTGCTATCTGCAAGATTTCCATTGCTCTCACAAACTATTTTGGAATTCAAGGAGGTCAACTGCCAATCATCACAGCAATTGTTGTGGTGCTGGCAACTGTATTTCCAAAACCATTTGCTTATCTTGCACCATCTGGTCAAGGAATGGCTTTGATTCTCATGCAGGTCAGCTAATTTCTGTTATTCTGAAATGGATTTGATCATTAATCCCTTGGATATCAAGAACTTAGACAAGCATTCAATTTAACTTGTTTTTCTGGGGACAGGTATTCTTAACAGTGGTTGGTGCAAGTGGCAGCTTATGGAATGTCATCAACACAGCACCAAGCATTTTTATCTTTGATGTAATTCACCTTGCAGTCCATCTTGCTGTGATCCTTGGTGTTGGAAAGCTACTGCGGTTTGATTACAAGACATTACTTATGGCATCGAATGCCAACGTTGGAGGCCCCAACACGGCATGTGGGATGGCAACTGCGAAAGGATGGACTTCTATGATTGTCCCTGGAATTCTTGCAGGGGTGTTTGGAATCTCTATTGCAACTTTCCTAGGAATAGGGTTTGCAGTGACAGTCTTAAAACACATGTAGAATTAAGTATTGAGTCCCAGAATAGTAACACTCTTAAACTACAGTCTGGATTACAATCCCAGCAATTTTTGGCTAGTTATCACATGTGCTATTGCTTCTTTAACTCCTCAGTCCTCACTGTAAGCTCTTATTGGTGCAGTAGTGCACATCTTTATTTATTTATCTATTTTCTTTTAATAAGATAGCCTTCAATTAATTAAAAATAAAAAATAAATGAATAACAAAAAAAAATTAAAACTAGACCGGCTCGAGTACTAAGTGGGCTAGCTCAAATCAAGCTGGGTGGCCTAGCCGAAAGAGATCGATTTTAAACAAACATCAAAATTAAAGTCCATTTTATATGAGTCAAGCCGAAATTTTAAATAGTATGCTAATAGCTTCTAAGAACAATAGCTAAGAATTTTACCCCAAGGTTATCAATCTACTTGAGGCCGGTGCCTCCTATTAACTTTCCATATCACGTAGGATCCGATGATAACGTCTGGGTTTCTTCAACACCGAAGGAGGTTTGCAATAGCAGATTCATGTAGTTTCCCACAATTCTTGTGCCTCCTATTCTCGCATGATGTTGGCTTGCACAACTCCATGATCCGCAGCACTAGAAAGTTACAAATTGAGAAACTGACTAATTGAGAGAAGTGGAATGCATGATTGCCAAGAACAAAGTTTACATATCAAGTCTGACACAGTCGGCATCTCTCTCTTTTTCGTGTGTTTGCATGTGATGTGCTTGCCTGATAGGAGTTGTTAAAGAGGAACACTAGGGATTAGGATTTGAGTTTCTCAGAAAAAAGGGCTGTTTTGAACAAATGCCAGAATGATATTAGAAGGGAGATTGTCCACAAAAGCGCTATTCTCAAGAATTCTGCTGAGCAAACGAAATGGAAACTCCTTCATAGCCACACCCAATACCATTCTCCTCAGTCACTGCAAAAAGATTGCCTTTTTACTTTTTAGCACTGTCCCATGTCAATAGACCCGAACTAAATTGCTGGGAAGAAACAGATGATGGCGCTGCAAAGAGAATAGGTGAAATGGGACCAACCTTTGCTCTGTTTTTTCCTATGAGAACCCAAAACAACCCAAGCTCTAGCCTATGCCATCTTGCTCAGCAGCGGCCTATAAGAGAGAGAAGCATTTAGATTGTCACGTGCAATCTACTTGTATAACATTTGCCACGTGGCACATCTTGTTCATCCGAGGTGGAAATGCAGTGAGCGTGAAAAGATAAAAGCCCTCTCCATCAAGAATTTCCATCATCAATGGCTGCCTGGGGATTACCGCCGGCGGTCGTTGCGGTCTCTCAATCCCCGGCAACCACGGTATGGCGTGTCGCAACCCAGTGTTCCCTCCGCAACTGCCTGAGCGGCAGTTCCAAGTTGCCGCTTTTGCAGCAAGAAACCATATCTCAGAAACTGCTAGGACCACCGTTGCAGTTGATGGTTCCGGAGAAGCGTAGTTCAGTTCGACGTGTGACTGTAAGGTCACAGCTGAGATATCCTATAATATCTCCAGATGATCACTGGGGAACCTGGTCCACTCTCTTCGCAATTGGCGCTTTTGGTCTCTGGTAATAATATCACTCTTTTTTTACTCTATCATTTGTTTTCGGAGTTATTTTCCATTGAGGTAGTGGGAAAAGTTTGGAAAGATACAAAATTTAAACATCGGAAATCATTCACCTTTTAATTACTGGTCGAGGTACCAAAACGAAGCGTCAGTTAGTGTCACTGAAAAGAAGACACCCATTTTGCAGCAATTTCCAAAAAGCATGATATGAATTCCAAAATTACGACATCCTTGGTACAAATTTTCTTTCTTCTGTCGAGAAAAGCACTGTGGTTCCAGAAAAACCATGTAGACACGAAAGAGATTTTTTGTTCCTCTCTTCAGGGCATCGTAATTCCCAAAATGTTTTTGGCTCAAGGTTTTGTATTTTGAAAACGAAAACTGTTTCCTACTTGAAATTGAAACTTACTGATTTCTTTCATTGTTACTATGACACAGATTTTGTTTCAAAGAAAACCACGAATAAACAATGCAATCTACTAAAAAGTTGTATTTAAATTTTAGAAAGAAAAGCGAATTTGAGGTTCATAATTTGTTTATGCTTTTATATATAAAAAGATAGGTGCTTTTAGGCACATCCTTGATAGCTTAGTGGTGAATAAACATATATTACTGTGTAATGCAAGGTCGGAGAAGACCAAGATTGGGAGTATGGTAAGTGCTGCCCTGGTGAGCACGTTAATTGGCCTTGCAGCAAGTAATCTAGGCATACTTCCTTATGACGCACCAGCTTATTCAATTGTCTTGGAGTTTCTGCTACCATTAAGTATCCCATTGCTATTGTTTAGAGCAAACTTGCATCATGTGGTGCGCTCAACTGGGACATTGCTCTTAGCTTTCTTACTTGGTACAGGTGATTGTAATTGGGATTTTCACGTATCCTCAAACATTTCTTTTACCAGAAACACTCCTCTGCCTGCTTTGTTTTGGAAAGATTGCGAGTAGTAATCATCTATCATCATCCCATTTGGGATTGTCAGTATTTTGGAGGGAAAAATTGAGGACAAACAAGATCATAGGGACGTACCAAAATAAGGTCTGATTGCAGACAAAAGTTGAAAAAAGGTGACCAACAATGTTGAGATGAAATGGACAGCTCTTAATTGGTTATTCTTGAAAACACAGTTGAGTCAACGATGAAAAGCTGGAACTTCTAAATAATCGAGGATTCTCTAATTGATGTGTCAACTCATGATTTCGATTTCTTTCTAGACTGGCTTTTACAAGAACAAAATGATAGACTGTCAACTAGTTTTAAAGGAGTTTTTGGGACTGTAACAAGTTAAGATTTTGTCAACTGATTGTTTTTGGAATCTTGTGAGTTCCTCTTTTCTTAAGCATGTAGCATTTTTGTCATGGTTTTATTAATTTCCAATGTATTCTGTCATGATGTATGCATTTTAAGAGTGATATAGAGCTGAACAAAACAACAATCTAATTGCAAGAAGCCAAGAACCTTTCAGAATTCTAGTACGGCAAAATGATACTCTCACATTTGTGTCATAGGTTGTCCATGAGAGACAGAAAGAACTTCATGAATATATATACGAGGCTCCTCAGGGCTGATATTTAGTATTACAACCTTCTTGTAAAGCCATAATCCGTGAAGCAATCTTCTAAACAGTGCAGGATTTTTTTTATTTTTTGACCAATCCCTAAAGTAATGTGTTAACAGGCATCAGAGTTGCCTGCCAACCTTCACTTAAAGTTGTTCTGTTGGGCTAATCAGGCCATCAGCTTCTAGTCAGTATAGTGATTATTGGACTCAAGTTGTTCTAGTTTATGTGATAGATTTAATTAGTAGTAATTGATGGTCTAGGAAAAACCTGAATATTTTTTGTTTCCTTTCTAGTTGGAGTGGCAACTTTCTTGCCTTCAATCCCCATTAGTTTGATGATAGTAGATTCAGAATCTGTTCTTTTCTGTTATTTCAGAGAAAGGACTGACCCATTAATATTTACTTACTATTGTCATTGTTGTATAATGTATACTATTTGGCCATAGAAAATAACCAAAGTAGTATAATATTGTAGACAGTGAAATAATCCTTATTATATTGCACAACTATGGAAATTTATTGTTTTTGTAATTTTATTTTAATCTTGTGGATGACAGTTGCTTCCATTGTTGGAACTCTGGTGGCCTTTTTGATAATGCCTATGCGATCTCTTGGTCCTGACAACTGGAAAATAGCAGCTGCTCTCATGGGTAGCTATATTGGTGGATGTAAGTGCTTAAACAAGTTGCTGTGAATTTACTAGTATTTTGCTTCTGTATGTATATAGATTAATTAGTTACTTAATTGTCGTTTTTATGCTGATGAACTTTACCTGCTGCAATATGGGATTTTTCCTAACAGAGATAGCTCTGGCTGCCTGACAAAACATTAGCATTCTATTAGCTTATCTTAGCATTTACCACATCATGGTTCACCAAAAGACGAAATATAAAGAGAAACACATATGACAAGACTGGCTTATTGAACTTGTAAAGGTTCTTAAATACTGGACTCTTTGATTTCAAATTCTGTGAGCCTGCCAGACTAAGATGGGGCAATGACACTGGGGAATTTGTGAACAATTAGAAACCAACAAGAATCTACCCTCTTAAAAGAATACTCTTGGATAGGTAGATATGCTCTTTGATACTTGCAGTATGGAGCTAAGTTTGATTACTGGGAGACTGTAAGTGGGTTTTACTGTTAAATATAATCACTATTGACTATTGTCTATTCATGTTGCTGTTCCAATAATTATGTCATTCTTAACTTGGCTTTGCCATATGCTTCTATCAGAATTTGTAGAATTCATCATGTATCAATCTGCAGCTTTGAGTACTTGGCAATCCCATACAATTGTACTGTGTGTGTGTGTATATATTTTAGTAACATGATTGATGATAATTGACTGACTGTGATATGTTAATTTTCAGTAGTAAAAATATTTTGGGTGCTAAAATTTTTGAAACTTCAGTCTTGGTGTCTTTTCCTTCCACCTCACAAATATATGAAGTCTTTTTTATCAATGACAATCTAATAACTAAGTTTCATTTGTTCTTTTCCTGGCTGCATGGGATGATTGCCGTAGCTGTTAATTATGTTGCCATTTCAGAGGCGCTTGGTATGTCTGCATCAGTTTTAGCTGCAGGAGTGGCTGCAGATAATGTTATTTGTGCTATATATTTTATTGTATTGTTTGCACTGGCTTCAAAAATACCTTCTGAAGCTCCTGCATCTACCATTGGTATGCTTTTCTTGTTCTTGTTATGTCTTCTTAGGCTGGATAATAAACATTTATTTAGTTCTTCCCTTTGTTTTTTTAAACGACATTAGTCTAAGACATACATTGCTTTTTCTAAACTGTCAGTCTCTTTACTCAGCTTCAGCCAGATTTTTTATGATCGGTATTTTATCATGGTTAATGTGAAAATTCCTTAAAATTGTCATACTCTATTTGGTCATTATACATTCTATAAGTTACTTGCTATTTCAATTCATGATGTTTAAGATATTGCAAGTTTTAAGAGTGGGTTGTCCATATATTATTTTTAGGTTTCATAAAAACGCATGCATGCACCTATTTAGATTGTTTCCAGGGTCTTGTAAGAAATAGGAAGTTAATAGATTTCACCTGCAAAGAAACAAATTTCGAATTTTTCTTTTGTACCCATGTAAACTGTTGATAATAGGTGTTTTTAAGAATGTTAAACGTGCTTGTCTATAAATTTAATTTACTGGATATTGGCTTACATTTATCTGAGATAATACAATAAGGAGAAAAGACAGAGTTGTTATATTTATGATATCAGGAATCAACCTTACAAATACAATTAATTCCCCAAAATAGATCGTTGAGATCTTGAGAGGAGTTCCAACAAAAAAGAGGGATTCCTTATACTATTATATACGAGGAGTTTAAATGGGAAGTTATCAGAGATTTATTTTCTGAAATTAATAGATACATATGATCCTAGATCTGGATAAAGTTATTCTTCTGTTTTAGTAAGTCACGTAAAATTGTCTGTCCACTCTACCGCCTCTGTATTTTAATGTTTCATAAGAAGTCAAACTAACCAAATATCCATTCTCAAATGGGAAATGTAGCTTGATGATAATCCTAACCTTGGCAGATGATGCAACGTATATGGAGTCTGATTATCATGGCAACCTCCCTGTGCTGCAGACTGCTACTGCACTTGCTACGTCCTTCTTAATATGTAAAGCTACTACATCCCTAACAAAGTTATCTAGAATTCAAGGAGGAACCCTCCCAGGAGTTACAGCTATCATAGTCATTTTAGCTACTCTTCTTCCAAGGCAGATTGGTTCCCTTGGCCCTGCCGGTCATACTGTTGCACTGGTGTTGATGCAGGTAGCAAAATCTCTAATGGCTCTTTTACTTTACATGATTTGCATTGGCCACGTAGCTGTGAATTCTTTGGTACTGAAGCATATAAATCTTCGTTTTGATAATTACATGAAAGGTGTTTATATTACATGAAAAATGTCAACATCATTGTCGAAATATAATCTCTCTCTAATTTTCTTGCTTTTGTATAATTTTCCCTTCTGAATATATTAAGTTTGAAAGTAGCGTTTGGTTTGATTACAAATAAGATGATAAAAATGGATTAAGATTGATTGGTGATTATGTTATTTGATATACAAATATAACATAAAAGAAACCTGATGATTGTCAAGTAACAAAGCTTAAGAGGGAAATTAGTAATAACTAAGTAGAAAAGATAAGCAAAATGTGTTTTTGAGATATACAAGGGATATTCTCCAAGTAGGAGCCTGGCAAGTTTTCTTTTGGATGTAGTTAACAATCTGAAGTATTTGGTACTAACGTAGAGTTTGTTCTTGGATATTAAATCCTGAAATAACTTATCTGATAACCAAAATGAATTCGAAACTGAAACTTTATATGAAAGACTATCTGGTGATTCTATTAGTTTATGTGAATCATATGACTTGAAATATTTGACATGAGATGTTCTGTACAGATATTTTTTGCCGTCGTGGGAGCTAGTGGGAGTATACGGAATGTCATCAAGACAGGTCCTAGTATTTTCTTGTTTGCACTAGTTCAAGTAACCATTCATCTTGCCATAGTTCTTGGACTGGGAAAGCTGTTTCAATTTGACCTGAAGCTGTTACTTATAGCATCAAATGCAAATATCGGAGGCCCTACAACAGCGTGTGGGATGGCCAAGGCCAAAGGCTGGGAATCTTTAGTTGTTCCTGGGATTCTTGCAGGCATTTTTGGAATTGCAATTGCAACCTTCCTTGGTATTGGTTTCGGGGTGATGGTCCTCAAACACTTGTAATTAATTTCCTATTGTAAGAAAATTTATATCTGTTCTACTTTCAAAGCTGTCATAACGTACCCGGACGCCGAGGTCGCTATAACGCGGATGACTTAAATAAAAGAGATTTAATTTTCGAAATGAAAACTCTAGAGTCGCCACCAATTGTATTAAAAATTTGGGGAAATCCTTTAATTTCTAAAAAATATCACTACAACAAATTTTCTGGATTCCAACGAAATTTTTCCGTTGAAATTTTACAAAATTCCGTTGAAATTGCATAATTTCAACGAAAAATTATTCCAACAGAAATTTCAACGGAATTTTACCATTAGAATTCTTTTTTTTAAAAAAAAATTCAACAAAAAATTCCAACGGAATTTTACCGTTGGAATTTTTAAAATATTTTTTAATTTTTTTTTAAATTCAAATTTTTTTTGGGGTTCTAAATTCCAACAGTGTGGAATTTCCGTTAGAAATTCTGAATTTTTTTTTAAAGTAAATTTCTAAATAATATTTCTTAAAAATCAAAGCATATCATCTACAAATATCTTTTTCATGAAATAATTTCTATAACACAAATATCCAATTCATTAAATTTATTTCTAATTGTTCAAAAGATTAGAGGAAGTAGAACATAAGCAGCTCCAATGATGTTATATCCCATAATGAATCTAACTGGGTGCAATATTGACAGAACAATGTATATAATTATTTATTACAATTGTCAACCATCAAGTTTACAGAATAGAAAGCAACTTCTTATTCGGGGGAAGAGAGGTTGGATGAGATGCCTAATAGAAAACAACTTCTTATTCAGACAGAAACCTACTTGGTAAATCTCTACAAACTGTATTAGCATGATACTACAGCTGAAAAGTACTCCTCTTTTTTCCCCTCCAAAACTTACAATGATATTTATCTGATTAATAATGTTAGCATAGTGCAGTGTGAGACCAGCTTCACCTAGTCTTTGAGAGCCCTTGCTATACTTGGCAACAGCTAGTAATGTACCTGTCATGAGTTCACACTTTCTTGAGAATTTACAATAGTAATCACAAAATGCATCTATTCTTAAAAATAAAACTTCAGATGTTTTCATGATAGAATATAGAAAGTGGACAAATGGAAGTGCATTTTCAAATATAAGTCAAGGTTTGCATAGACATGACAGAACGTGGGATATTCATGTTAAAACTCAGTTAATGGTCTTAGAGATCTCTCAAATGCCACTGGTGTTTACGTCTAGCCAAATGGCAAAACTGACTAGGAGGGAGAACGGTTGTAGAAGAAATACAGCATAATCCCTCTTATAGAAGCATAGAAGACTTTGGAAACAAGTATATCATGGCATAACATATCTTTTAAGTCAGAATAAGGAATGCCATAAAGGAAATTACATATAGAGCCTTTCCAAGAATTTCCCAAGAGACAGTAGGAAGTGTTTCTTTCAGGAGTTTCCTTTTGGTAAGTATATGGTTGGTGTCTTCCTTTTCAAGTGAGGTCAACCACAAAGAGGTAACATTTTAGGGTATGTTTGGTATATGATTAAGGGGGTAAAATTTAATGGAATAACATTTAAGGAGGTTAATGAGGATGTAAACATTAACCTACTCACATGGAAGGTAATGGTTACTCCATTAAAAGATTACCCATTGTTTATTTGTGCAACCAAACATATATAAAGACAGTAAAATTTACTCCCTTAAATGTTACCCCTTTTACCCCCTCTACCAAACATACCATTAGAAACATACCACAAAAGGAGAAAAAAATTTGAGCTTGCCCCAATTAGTCCAGTGTCTTTATTCTGCTGAGCATCATATACCGTAGTGGAGGCATGAGATGAATAAAGCAAGTTCAGAATTACAGATAAAAGTTTATTATGTTCTTCACAGCAGGGAGATGGGAAATGCGATGAATTCCTTGTGTATAAGGAGAGGCATATGCCTTATATATATTAAAAACAATTTAATTCAGATGAGATATAATCACATACCATAATCTCCAAGGAACTCAGAAATTGCTTGATTTATATAGGTAACAATATCAACGAGCTTCTCAACTATCTGCAAATAAGCAAATTCAACAGATAAGTCCATTGTTGTAAAATCTGCTGAGAAAAAAGATTCATTTCTATTATAAGGAAGAAATACGAATTCAACAATGATGGAAGCAATATTAGGAATAATTCCTCGCCATAATTTTCTGAAGCTGTTAAGGGTTTCATAAGTGTATACCTCCTCCAAATTTCTAGACCAAAGAGACTTCTTCTTCAAGCTCCTTACAAGCTTTCTTTAATGTTTTAGCTCACTCTGAAAAATTGTGAGACTCTCCCCTACATTTTACAAAAAACATAATCTGTCAATAAATACGGCAGATTGCAGTGATAGGTTTGAGGGTGTTAAATGAAAGTATAAATGAAAGGCTAATAGTCAGAATTGATCATCTGAAACTATTTCCCAGGTAATATGATAATGAGAAGTAAACAAATACGAGTCCATCACAAATAATATAAACCTAGACTTGCTTGAAATATGAGATAGTAATTTTAGCACACAGTCCAAAATAAAACTATCATTTAATGGAATAGAAAATGTCAAAGAAATTAAGAAAAATAATACAGGGTACTATATTCTTGAATTTCTAACCTTTCAGAGGAAGATTGAAGGACTCCATCTCCTTAACCTTTAGCTGGTAATCTTGTTGAAAACAGTCAAAAGCATTTAATTCATGGTATAATTCCTATATAGAAGGGAGAAGGTTAGTTCCTTAAAGAAATAACTAATAGTTAGTACAACCAAAAATCAGCCATAGATTATGCACTTAAAAGAGATGTAGATCCACCTGTCTAGTCTGCCCTGGAAGCATAGATACATAACAACAAAAGATATAAGAAACAAAACCATGCAACATAAATGCAAGAAAACCCAAATTATGACTGGGGCTTTGCTCAGTCATCAGCTCACCAAGGAGATCAAAAAATAGAAGCAAATGTTTATCTAAAATGGGAATGAGCTTACAGCAGTATGCTGAGCTAGAGTGATCAACTCATGCATTGTCCTTTCTGCCTCTACTCTAAGTTGTTTGTGGCCAAAGAGATCCAAATCTAATCTGAAACATAGTAACCATTTGAGAATTGAATCATGATGAGTTGGCATAATCTTGTCGTAAGGCATCATATAAAAGCAAATTGACCTTGANCTAAGTTGTTTGTGGCCAAAGAGATCCAAATCTAATCTGAAACATAGTAACCATTTGAGAATTGAATCATGATGAGTTGGCATAATCTTGTCATAAGGCATCATATAAAAGCAAATTGACCTTGAGAAATATCTATTTAGGTTGTGCCACCGTGGGTCTTTACACAAATGTCTGAATCTAGCTACTTCCCGTGAGAAGATATTGGATTCTTCCCTGCAAATTCCCCCCAAAAAAATCAGAGAAATAGAACAGAAATGGAGAAAACAAAATCTACATCCAAGTCATAGAGGAATATTAAAGCTCCAAGAAAAAGCATACTATTCTCAAATCTCAATCATCTATTAGGAGGATTAAACCAGCTTCTGCTTCATTAACAAGGCCCTTCAAAATAATAGTTGAATGCATAAAACTAATTAAAATATTCTGCCATTACATTTTGTAGAATTTCCAATTTCCAATTCGTTCATGGTTCATCATTTCTAGATTGCAGGTATTGATGCATTCTTTCTGATAAGTTGCAACTCGCCTAACTATAGCTACATTGCAAACTCTGTTACTCCTAGTATTTTTTGTCCCCTGGATATAACTCTATTATACTTTCTAGCCTTTCAAAGATCGAAGTCCGAATGCCTTGATATCAATCTTCTATATTTCAATTTTTTACAAAATAAAAAATGTGGTGTTTTCTCTACATTCTAGGAAAATAAAAGCTAGCAACAATAATATTGAATTAGCAAACAGTTGTAGCAATATTAATCTCATTGACCAAATCCTAGAGCCCTACTTACAAGGATTATTGAGCGAAGCATACCTTCCTTTCCCCTGTTCGAGTTGGAGTCGCTTCACTGAAAATCGATGACTGTATATCACCAGAGTCTCGCTTCTTTTGATTTTTCCTACGATCATTAGTGCTGGAACCTCCTTTTCAGTTAACAAGGTAATTTTCCTTCTTTAGCTTCCCAGAAAACTCCAACGTCGTCCCTCCAAGTTGTGCAATTTTCTCAACCATCCCAGCAGAACAAACCGCTCCCATTGTTCTTCTAAGGTCTATGAATTGAAGAAAAATCCAATATAGCTAAGAAAATTCAGTGCCTGCTGAAATTCAGCTTCTATTTCAATTGAAATGAAAATGGAAAATCTGTGGCGTAAAAGTATAACTCCAAGGAAGAAAAGAAAATTCTCTTAATCAGCTGAATTTAATGCAAGAGCTTGGCTGAGGGGTCTACGAGTACCCATCTCAATCTCACATACATTGAAGCGAAAGCCAAGGAGGGCTTCAAGGAGAGAGTTCTTGCCATCGGATTGGTCACCAAGACCGACGATCTCAGGGATTGGGAGCTTCTCGCCGAATACCACTGCCGCCGCCTGAAGCCTATTGTAGGCCTCGAATCGGGACTTGAAATCGGAGTTGCCTGAAGCACGAGATGCTGATTTCTGAAGATATAGTCGAAGAAGAGTCGCTAGGGGGAAAGGGAAATGCGAAGTTAGGGCTTTCAGCGACAAAGGTAAGTTAAGGATTTCAGACAGATTTCTAATCGAGAGAAAGTGAAGTGAAATGCGAAGGGGAAGGGCGGAAATTAATTTACAACATTCCAACGGTAATAAAATGGAAATAACTGTTGGAAATACCGTTAGAACTAACAAAAAAGTTTAAAAAAAAAAAAATTGGAATTTTTTTTTAGAATTTTTAAAATATAATTTTAGACAATTCCAACGGTAATTCTAACGGAAAATTTCAACGGTAATGTAATTCTGTTGGAATTACCGTTAGAATTTCAATAAAAAAAATTTCGTTACAATTACCGTTAGAATTTTTAACAATTCCAACGGTATTTTATTCTGTTGGAAAACTGTCTTTTTTTTGTAGTGTATGTCTGCGAACCAGAGAGAGTTCGAGAGTCTAATTATGTATAGGGAAGGTGTTAGGCACCTTATAACACCCGTCTAAACGACGGTTACCTAAAATTAATTGTGCAAATTAAATCATGGCCTAATTGTATTTATTTTATCCCTAAAAGAAAAATAGGTGATTATTTAAAACAGGACTTGATTTGTCACCCTCGAATGCCTACGTACCCTAATTAGGGATCAAAGTCGGTGTAGTTCGCAATGATTCAAAAGAAAAAAAAAAAAACTTATTTATCTTTTATTTTTTTATTTTATTGTTATTATTATTTTTGAAAAAATTGAAAATAAAAAGAGATTTACGTTAAAATTATACTATGCATGAATCTAATTACGTCTTAATCCTTCTACTTTGTTTTCATGTTTCTTGGTTCTTAAAGCAGCACTTATCCTTACCTCGGGCAGATAGGAGAGCCACACCTATGGGGGTAAGTCGCTCTTATCCCTCCCTTGACAAGTAAGGGGCCTATGGATGCTAGTCGCACAGAATTAACTAAATAAATATAAAATGCATGATATGCAAGCCCATTTCGTGGGCCTGGTTTAGTCTAGAATAGGAACCAGCTCAACAAATCAGAGAACATAAACCAGTCCATTTCATGGGCCGAGTCCAGTCCATACAAAAAATAGCTTAACACATCAAAAACAGCGGACTAAATAGAACCTCAGCCAATCAACAAAAAAATAAAAATTATGAAGATTTCTCAAATTAAAGATATACATCTTATGGTTTTAAAAAGACAAAAAACACCTAAATCAGGGCTCTATAGCTCCAGAAAGATTTAAAAGACTATATACTGTCGTAGAAAATCAACTAGCTTAACAATACAAAAAACAGCAAAACTTTAAATGTAAACTGAGAATAAAGTAGACATAAAAAAAAATATGAAAATAATTATATATTTAAGCCACACATCTTATGATTCTAATGAGACTAACATCATTTAATTTGAAACTGTATAACTCTAGAAAGAAATAAAAGATTGCATACTGTCGAAGAAAACTAACAGGCTTGACAGGACAGAGAAACATCCAACTTTAAATCAAAGCTGAGAGCAGAGGAGACATGCAAAAAATCTGAAACTATTATGTATTAAAATCACACATCTTACAGTTCTAATGAGACCAACATCACTTAATTTGGAGCCGTATATCTCCAGAAAGAAATAAAAGATTGCATACTGTCGGAGAAAATTGACAGACTTGACAGGACAGAGAAACAGTCAACTTTAAATCAAAGCTGAGAGCAGGGGGAACATGAAAAAAATCTGAAAATAATATATATTGAAACTATACATCTTGCGGTTCTAGTGAGATTAACATCACTTAATTTGGAGCCGTATATCTCCAGAAAAAAATAAAAGATTGCACACTGTCGGAGAAAACCAATAGGCTTGACAGGGCAGAAAAATAGCCAACCTTAAATCAAAACTGGGAGCATAGGAGACATGCGAAAAATCTGAAACTAATATATATTAAAACCACACCTCTTACGGTTCTAATGAGACTAAAATCAATTAATTTGGAGCCCTGAAATTTTGTCTAGAAAAATAAAACCAACTACTGCCTGAGCTACCTAAAAGCTGCGAAAATGAAGATATCTCACCTTGGTTCTCTTTCTCTTTTGCCCTCTCTTCTTCCTTGTTTCGGTTCTGTTCTCTCTATTGCTCTTTTTCTATGTGTTGCTGTTGGTATTTGTTTTAGCCCTTGCCTCTTGCTTTTATACTACTCACATTGCACCTAAGTCCTTCACATCTCTCTCTCTATTTGTGTTAACATCCATCTCTTTCTCTCTTTAAAACACTTATCCCTCTATCCCTTTTTTGGTGTTTCAATTGAACACAATCTCTATCTCTCTCTTTTGTTTTTAACTTACTCATGACTCTCACTTCCTTTTATTAAAATAAAAATAATAATAAAAAATGAAACTCATGCACATGAATTCCACTAAGTCTCTTTCTCTATTTTTTTTATTTTTCTAAATCATTTATCCATCTCTTTTGTTACCTTACGTATCTATCACTAGCATGTTAGTTTATCTTCCTTTTTTATTATTATTATTTTTTTTTTGGAAGGAAATAGGTGTCTACAAAAGTAATGATAATTTTCAGTTCAATGTATCATTTCGTAATGTACTGCTCATTATGCTGCAATACTTAAGCTTGAAGCACCAAGTCATGACACTGATAACTTGTGTGCCATCTACAAACGACAGGATTCAAATATGTGGCAATTACATTCACATTCTGATAATTTTGTTAAGTGTCTTCGTTGGGAGCTGTCCTTCCATTTCAGTTTTTTGCTCCTTGAGGAGGATTACAGCATATACCATTTTCACATTACATCGTTTATCCATCACAGGAAGTTTGTTGTACCATCTGTACTGCATAAATTAGTGCACTAAGACATAATTAAGTCAACTGTACTATCATTATCCAAAAAGAAAAAAGCAAGTCAACTGTAATATTGCACTCTATCTTTTGCAGATTATGGCTGTACTTTCTAATTGTGGGATTTTCTTTTTCTTGGTCTCAAATGATAATTTTGAATCCCAAACCGGCTTAATGCACACGCAATAGAGAAATTTAGTGCAACTTGATTATCCATCTTACGTCGTAAAACATATTGAGTAATGAGTCAGCTGAGTTGTGCATACTGAGTATACAAAGTTGAATACCCCTCCTCTCTCTTATACATACACAAGCCAGAAAAAAATTCCTTACTAAATTCTATTAACGCTGTAATTATGTAATATTAGTATTATATTGTGATATGTCTTGTCATTGAAGAAATTAAAAACGTATCATGGTAAATTTACATTATACTAATCAATTATTCATAAGTTTTTTTTTTTTTTTGGGAGAGAG